>VXBL01002078.1:152461-255600 GCA_013400195.1 Aramus guarauna | reverse complement strand
TTTTTTTTTTTTGTTATTGTTCACCCAGAAGCTCCTTGTTCATCCATGCAGGCAGGCCTCTGTGCATTTTTGCCTCACTTCTTTGTTGGGATGCATCACTCCTGAGCTTGGAGGAGGTGATCCTTGAATATTAGCCAGCTATGTTGGGACCCTCTTCCTTCCAGGGCTTTGTCCCATGGCACTCTACCAAGAAAGTCCATGAAGAGGCCCAAGTCTGCTCTCCTGATATCCAGGGTAGTGAGCTTGCTGTGCACCCTCCTTGCTGCCGTAAGGATCTTGAACTCCACCATTTCATGGTCAATGCAGCTAAGGCTGCCCTTGAGCTTCACATCCCCTACAAACCCCTCCTTGTTGGTGAGAACAAGGTCCAGCATGGCACATTTTCTCGTTGATTCCTCTATCACTCAGAAGAGAAGTTATGATCAATGCATTCCAGGAAGTTCTTGGATTGCTTATGCCCTAGTGTGTTGTCCCTCCAACAGATCACAGTAATTGAAGTCCCCCATGAGGACCAGCGCTTGTGAACATGAGGCTGCTCCTATCTGTCTATAGAGGACCTCATCTGCTCAGTCTTCCTGACTGATGGCCTGTAGCAGACCTCTGCTATAACGTACCCTGCCTCTGCCCTCCCTTTAATCCTGACCCATAAGCTCTCAGTTGGCTCTTCATCCATCCCCAGGTGGAGCTCCATGCACTCTAGCTGATCATTGACACAGAGGAGGACACCCCCTCCTCATCTCCCCTGCTTGTCCCTCCTAAAGTGCCCGTATCCTTCCAGCCCAACACTCCAGTCATAGGAGCCATCCCACCATGTCTCTGTGATGCTGATGAGATCACAGCCCTGCAGGTGTGAGCACCTCTCTAACTCCTGTTGTTTGTTTCCAATGCTATGTGCGTCTGCATAGAGGCATTTCAGTTGGGTCTCAAATGAGTTTGATTTACTGGCTGGAGTTTTTGGAGTTCCTTTGATGTGTTTCCCTGTTGGTTCCTATTACCTCAGAAGCCCCTGGTTCATCTCTGTAAGATTTCAAGTGTGCTGCAGTGTGTCCAGCATGTGTCCGAGCAGCAAGCAGAGGGCTCTCACTGCCACCTCATCCCTCCAGCCTTGGTGTGTCATCCCACAACTTGTTGCATACAAGTCTGATATTATCCTCTTCCCCCTTCAAGACTAGTTTAAAGTTCTGTCAATGAGCCCTGCTAGCTCCTGAGCAAAGACTCTTTTTCCCTTTGAGAAAGGTGAATCTCATCTGACACCAGCAAGCCTGGTGCTGTATAGACCATTCCATTGTTAAAACATCCAAAATTGTGATGGTGACACCAGCCACAGAGTCATGTGTTATGGACTGTGTTCACTGTTTCTCCCAACATCACTGCCCATAACTAGAAGGAGGAAGGAAAAAATAACCTGCGCTCCAGATTCCCTCAGTAACCAACCCAAGACCTTGAAGTCTCTTTTGATTGCATTGTGGCTTCACCACCACCCATGTGGAAGAACAGTAGTGAGTAGTAGTCTGAGTAGTACCTTTCAACTAAGGTAGTTAATTTTTTTTTCCATTCCCTAAGTGAATCTATCTCTCCTATATTAAAATGCATGAACATTAATATAGTAATTTTTTAAACAATTTTTCATAGGGAAAAATATTAAAAGAGCAAAAAGAATATGAGAAAAACAGAAGGATTTGGAATGATAAATGTTAAGACTTCCATAACTACAGAAAAATTTAATGTCAAATAGAAATTTAATGACAGATATTAGTCTCAGAAAGGAAAAAAAGAAAAAAGCATGAGAGAGTGAGACTACAAAAACAAATTAAAAAATCAATCCTAAATATATAAAATCAGAAAATTACATATCTTTTAAGATATGTGAACTTTAACAACAAATTTTACCAATATGATGACATACATGAAACATGAAATTTTGTAGAACATTATAATAAAATTAAACTTATCTAAACTTAAAGATGAAAGAAAGCAAGTAGTAAAAACAAAAAACATTTGGCTGAAAAGGAATAACATCCATTATCTGAAAGGAAGACTTGGAAAAGAAGAAATCTCCACTGACAGAAAGAATTCAGGAGAACTGCCAGAACACAACTCCTCCTATCCCCACTAAATAAATGTTTAATCAAAATAGAGGTGAAAAAGCCCATATTCTATATAACAAACATAATATATTAAATGAAAATTTCTGAATACTCACTCTGGTATAGTTAGTAAGTTCAATATTTTTTATTGTCTTCTTTTCTCTCTGTCTCTATGTCTTCTCAACAGAAGCATTACAGAAGCTTTAGCAGGTATAGTGGCACTTTAAGACAGTTATATGACCCAGCATTGCCACATTTACTACTGAAATTAGAAGCAATTTGGAATATGTAAACATTGTTCCAGGATTATCAAGCGCAGAAGCTATTGCCTGCCCCTAAAAAGATACTGAGAATAAAGCAAAACTCAGAATGGGTGTTTCTGTTAAGGAAAAAGACTAGAGAGGGCTTTGGATACTGTGGCTACATCCATGTTAGTAAACTAAAGTGGCTTAGAGATAAACAGGAATGAGAAAATATGATCTCCTGCAGCATTTCATTATCGCCCATGGTTTAAAGAGTAACATGGACAACAGACCATTTTCAGTAGGCAGTTTAGTAATGGCCAATCTGTTTTGGAGAGTGACAGAATTCAGTCTTATAGATATAAGCCATTCTGTAACAGCTGGTCTCACTGCCAGGAAACAGTCTAGGACACATCCAGTCTAATACAAAGGGCACAGCCTCAGAAGTTGATCAAAACATCCTGCAAGGTTTAAGAGAAAAACTATTTATCGTAGTTAAAGATGTTACAGGCAGCTTGAGGGATCAAGGCTGGAACACTAAGAATATAAATGGCTAAAGATATCTTCTCTTCAGACTCCAGAAGCCAGATGAAGGTACTAGTACGTAACTTAAACTGAGACAAATATTAAAAAATAGATAGC
Organism: Aramus guarauna; assembly: GCA_013400195.1. Classification (NCBI taxonomy): domain Eukaryota; kingdom Metazoa; phylum Chordata; class Aves; order Gruiformes; family Aramidae; genus Aramus; species Aramus guarauna. Next base: position 252,629 of record VXBL01002078.1, on the reverse strand, counting down.
TCCTTTATGAGAAAGTAAGAAATACAATTGAAGTGGAATTTGTGCACCATTGTATCAATCCCCTTCATCTTACAAATCATTCTACTGAACTTTCAAAAACCTTCTTATATTTTCCCATTTCCAATTTTTCACAGACAGTTTTCCAGAACCACAGAACTGTAGCAGTAGGAAGGCATCTTTGGAGGTTGCATAGGCCAACTGTGCACGTCAGAGCAGGGTCAGCTACAGAAGGTACCTCAGGGCCACATCCAGTCAGGTTTTTATTGTTTCCAACCGTGAGGACTCCATAACTTCCCTGGGCAAGATCTTCCAGTGTTTGACCATAACTGCAATCATTTTTTTAAATATATTTTTACATATAATTTCCTACATTTCAATTTGTGCTGATTGCCCCTTGTTCTACAGTGGGAAACACTAAGAAGAGTCTGACTCTATCTTCCTTTTTCCCTGTCAGTGGATATTTACACAAACTGATAAGATACCCCCCTGAGCCTTCTTTTATCCAGGCTGAACAATCCCAGCTCTCTCAGCCTCTCCTTGTATGACAGATGCTCTAATCCCTTACATGCTCATGGCCCTTCACTGGACTTGGTTCAGTATGTACCTATTCCTTCTACTGAGGAGCCCAGAACTGGGCACAGTGTTCCAGATGTGGTCTCATCAGGGCTGACTAAACAGGATCATCTCCCTTGAGCTGCTTGCAACACTCCGCTTACAACTCAGTGATCCTTACCAGAAATACCTCACAGATATATCCTCGTTGTCAGCTGAACTTTTCAAAACCTCTCTGATGTTGCTGTTTAATAATCGTTCCGTGATCAAACGATAATCCTTTTATTCAGACACTTATAGTCAGGTTCTGGCTTAGAGAACAGGTGGCTGGTATTACTCTATAAGGGTTTCTATATTTTGTCTTATTTATATTATTTTTGTTCTACCTATGTGATATTCTTTTTCTTGCCTGTTCTATTTGCATTTTGACTTTATCAGCAAAGCCCTGCATTTTACATGAAGATAACAGGTGGAAAACATAAAATAAGATCATTCTGAAGACCCTCCCTTGGAAAAAACAAAAACAAAAACAAAAAAACCAAACAAACAAAACTATCTTGCTAACATCATTCCAACCATTCAAAACACTTTTATTTTAGATAAGTCATGTTTCTCTTTACTTCATAACAATTATCCCTTCTTTTTTTTTTTTTTTCTTTTTTTTTTCAGTTCAATGTAGTGCTATCTCCACTATTTTTTCTAATGAAGAGATACAAGTTCTGCTGTAGTTCCTTTCTCTGGGGAAGTCATTATCAATATGAAGCATGATAATTCTTTGGTTTTCCACTTTATATTCTATAAAATCTTTAAGTCTTTACTTTGTCTGTCCTCCAATATTTATTAAAAGTCTTATATAGTACTGAACATGCCTCATAGCACTACTGCTGGGGCTCATCAGCATTTGCCCCTAAAATTTCAGTTGCCTTGTTAGACAGGAGTTTCCTGAATCACTTATCCAATACAAAATCTAAATTGCAACTAAATATCACTGGAATCCTATGCAGTTTGCTGGACACCAGCCTAAGGGTATTGCTGACAGTTGCATTGTAGTTGTTCACATTTTCATTTGCTTTAGAATGTCTTACACAGGAAGAGGTTTCTATTGCATATATTTTTCACCTGAAAAAATATCAAAACAAAGAGAAACTCAATATCCATTTCAAAAATTAATTCAGAATTAAATGTCACCACAGGAAAGTTCCATCTTGAAAAAATGAAATAGAAATTCTCAGAATCAATGAAATGTTGAACTGGCTTCCATAGCAATATCTGATTTATGTACTTGCCTATGTGAACTGGCAGCTACACCTATTCAGTTCTATTTTCATGCACATTTTATTGAGTTTCTTCATATTTCCTTTATAAAGAATCATAAGTAGAGTCACTTATACCCGTGGCTGTGAGAGTAATCATTGTTTCCTTAACAGTTTTTCTCCTTTTCAGGGTGTTAGAACTGATGGTGAAGGAAACAGCAGCAGACAAATCTATTTTTTCGCAGTTCTCTTTTGGTAAGACCCAGAGACTATGGTGCTTGTCTACATCGTTGTTCATGTGGGTACTTGTGGGTACCTACCCCTGGAGACAGACGCAGATGACCTTTCACGCTGCCATACTCTCTCTGTTAACAGGCTGCAAGGCGTTGATGAGGCCAGGCTGGGTGTACCAGACCTAAAGGTCATCATCTTGCCTATTTAAATCCCACTCTCCCTGGTTGTGCAAGGTAAGGGAAACAAGGATGAGGTGATTAGCACTGACTTCACTAACATCTAGACTCAACTTTACCCAATTTGTGGGCAACTGAATAAATGCAAATAGAATAATACTGTCCAAAAGTTAAAATGCTGACTGAAATGCATGCCTGGCCCATATCATAAGGCCATATCAGAGTTGTTAAGAGATACCTGCTCTGATTTAGTGTGTGTCTCAGATCACACTCAGATTGATACCCAGGCATCAGATTCTGACTTGCTCTCATAATGAAGCACTCACAGACTGTAACCTCATGGCTGTAAGAAAATAAAGCGGGTAGATACTTCCAAACATTCAGACAAATGACTCCTTCCTATTCAGAAAATAATTGTAGAGTGTTAGTACACATGAGCAGCAATATCACTTTGTTTCTAAGATACAGATTTACAAATGAGTTTTAAAATAAGAAAAAAAAAAAAAAACGCAACAATTTGGATTAATGGAAAAGTTCTTTACATCAGTTTGTCTAAAAACTTCTCTCCCCTATTTTGTTTTGTTTTCCAAAGTAGCAGCTCAGCAGGTATTTCCAGAATTCTAAGCAGCTGTCTCTACCGCACCATTAATTTGAAGTAAATAAAAATATTCCTCATCTATTTCTGCAAAACACTACAGACATCAAGAGGGCAATGCAATTATGAAAAAAAAAACACTAGGTGTTCATTGAGAACAAAATCTGTCAAAAACATTTTCAGTTCTTTAGCATTTATTCTGTGACTGAATTACATTTTCACACCTGTTAAAGGAAAGCAATAAGCACAGTGGTGTTCTTACACCAAAGAAGTTTGAAAGACAAAACAATTATTGCCATCTCTATAAATTGTTTTGCAGCATAGTTGCATCAGTACTTAAAAATTTTCCCAGTAAGATTATTTTGCTGCAAGGACAAATTCTAAATAATTCAATCACCATCAATTTGAAAGTGCTACGTACAACACCTGCAATTCTATTACACAATCCTTATTTGCCTGAGTCAAAAGAGAAAGATAAATAGTGGGTTGGAGAAAAGTAGGTTTTGTTACTTTGATGTTGTATCCAGGAAGTGGTGCAATGTCCTTTTATGATAAGAAGGTTACATTACTCATGTCTAACATGTAATATATGTCACGCCATGAAAATTCAGACGGGTAAAGAAGCGCAGCAGCATAAGTAGGACACAGTGTATCACCTGGCCTAGTTAATTCCACTTTCTAAATGTTGAAAACAAAGATACACAAGGGCACAACTGCTTACTAGATTAACTTGTTTTTGTTATTATTATATATACTTTTACTATATGAGTAGTCACATATTCTTCATTGGATATAAGCTAAATTTCAGCAATCATTTTAGTACCATATAACAAAAAGTCATACCGATATCTTAGACTGTGAATAATTTAGTATCCCCGTGTACAAAAACTTGCAACAGATTTTCTCAGCAAATTAATGACAGCAAAACAATGAATGGGAGGGAGGTGTCATCTCAGATTTTCGTTATGACTCAAAAGTTTGTATATGGGTAAATAATACTATTGTCATCCAGCATATGAAAAATAGAGATAACTTAATGCAGTAAGTGGATCACAGTATGAAACAAGTCAGTTTCAGAATTCCTTGGAAAAGAACTGTCTTTTTCTATACTGTTTAAACAGCCCCTAGAAGATAGCTATCTGGTATTATGAGTGAGGCTTTCTGATAGTCAAAAGGTAAGCAATAACTCTGAAGAAAACCAGAGCAAGAGAACATTAATGGTATCTGGAAATAGAAGTATTAATCTTATGCTAACATTTTGTGTTAGAGTCTATTATCCCTGAAATAATTTTCAATGTAATGTCAGTTAATATTTTAAAAGACTGGGAGAATTAAGTTTATGTCATAGTAAGAAGCTTTTATTTTAAAAAGATTATAAGAAAAGTTCTATTACAATGTAAATTACTTCTTTTCTTGGTATGAAATGCAAATATTCATATAATGACACATAGCTGTGATATCTCTTGATCACAAGGCAAGTCAGAACAGTTAACCCAGCAAACATGCTACATGTAAATACAGCAACTTTGAAATTTATGTTAGCATTTTCTGAAAAGTCTTAAAAAGGCAATCTTGTTCTGTGCTTTTTAACCATGAATGTAATAACTATTCTACATAATTTATTTATTTTTGCATAAGAAAAGCTTCCTCAGTTTAGTGTAGATAAAGGTGCATTTAAAAAAAAAATATGGAAATTTTGTTAGCTTAGTTTTGGTGGATGTTTTGGCTTGTTTTGTTTGAAGAAGTGCTCCATACAATTATATGAATAACAGAGGTACTCTTGTAACTGCATATGAAGACTAACATCAATATTTTTGCACAAATTTAATAATTCTGTCCCATTGCATGTATCTTTCCATATATTTATTCTTCTGTGATTTAGAGTTGACTAATAGTATCCATCAAAAATCACAGAGGAATTTTAAAAGCATTGAACATGCTAACCAATATATTTAAAGTCCTCATTATAATAGCAAGACTGTGTGAATGCATATTTGCTTTTGATATCTCCCTCAGTGCAAAGAAATGTTCTTTTTTAGTTGATCATCTAGACTGTCAGATCAAAAGTGCACAATGTTGTCATTCCAAAGTTTATAATCACTATTATAAATAGTGATAGGTGAAATAATAGATTTAATGATACACTATCTTCAATTTGACTTGAAAATATATCAAGAATGTATTTTATAAATGGTACATATCAACCTACTGATAAGCTCATTTAAGACAAGCTTCTCCCACCAAAACAACTTTAAATAAATATAACCCAAAATCTCTCATTCTATAATCTATGTTAAATAGTTCTCCTCTAAAAATTGGTCTTTTTAATTGCATGAAGAATAAAGTATCTGATGAAAATTATATATTTTATTGTGAAGTAGATTTGACTAAAGTACTAGTATTCTTTTTAATCCTTAAGCACTATCTGTATGCAGTGAAGAATGTGTTAAACATTAATCTTCAAAATATGCCATGTTTTGTGACAAAAGGAGTTTTTATGGTATTTTTTTATTTATATCTGCTGTTTCATGGTATCTATTATTTGTCAGAAAACAAATACAGAATTCTTCCAAGATAAATAGGATAAATGTATCAAGTATAAATCTGTCAATCTAACCACAGGTACTGCTCTTAAGCTTCAAAACACATAAATGAAAAATACTTCTAATGACTAGTTTAGATGAAATATTGAAGTAAGGGTGAAGTCAGCTAAATTATTAATCCCCCCTCCCCGTCCCCCCATTCAGCATCCTTAAAGAGCAGAATGAAAAAGTTTAAATACAGATTCAAAAATAATAATGCTGCAAAGTGCAAAGTAATACACTTGATGAAAGACTTGAAATAAAATATCCAGACCTATTCAGTGTTCATCAGTAGGATCATTTTTGGGAAAATATATTGCATGGAGGTCATAGCTTAAGGATTCTTTCAGCTACTGAGCTGTGGCATTTTATGAAGTATCTAATAGGAATATTTTCAACTGTATTTGAATGTATATCTTCCAAGAAACCAGCACAGCTGTTCCTCGGATTCATTGCCAAGGTCATCTGTCATTCCAGTTTCCCTCTCCACAACACTAAGAGCTCCCAAATGAGAACATTCTTCCAAATTATACATGATGGCTTTCACTGCGGATCAGATTTATGATGAAAATTCAAAGAAACAGCAGAAAAGAACCATGGAACTTGTTTCTTAACTGGGCAAGGCTTTACTTGCTACAGCACTGCAAACTGGCTATAAAGTTTTCTGATTTTGTGACATATTTTCACATTTTACAACTAAAAAAGATAGTATGTATGATGGTGTCTCTGTGTATGGAGGGGTGAAGGAAAGAAAAGGAGAGCAGGAAAATTACTGAGAGGCTGTGATGTTTTTCATAAAGATACAGAAAGATATTAATATAACTAATTCAGAAAGCCATTTTTAAAAGAAGACTGGAATGTTGTAGGAAGGAAAAAAATGCTTATTATTGTCTTGTAAATTTAATGGAGCAAATGTATCAGATAATTTGAGGAAGTTACTCAAGATATAGTAAGAAGTATATGTCAAAAACAAATGAGCTTGACCTCTTAATTTTCAGCCTAAAATATTTGTACTTTAAAAATGTGATAGTTCCTGTATTTTAACTTCTAACAGGCTTGCACTGAAATGACCTTCTACAATTAAATCTTTTCTTTTTAAAAAACAAAACAAAACAACAACAACAACAACAACAAAAACCCCACGCATATTTTGATTTCAGGGAGGAGAAAAGAAACTCCAAAATGTTTCAGACAAACCATGAGTACTGAGCCTCTGATTAATTCCATGCAACTACTGTATTAGAGGTCTGTAAGCAGGGTCAAACTCATTCAACTTTGTTGTAGTCTGCCCTGTCTACCATGTAGGCATTTTAGACTTTATATAAATTAAGTTTGCCTACATTAGCTTAATGACATTGCACATGAAGAAGTGTATAGCTGATTTTATCTTCTGGATATTAATGCAGCTTTTGCTTTTGATATTGAAATATGCTAGAAGGATGATAACCTAAACAAAGCAAAACCACACATGACAGCTTTAAAGTAGTAAAATTAAAACCTCTCTTTACTGTGTAGCATTATAGTTTATGTTGAAACAGACCTGTGAGGCATAAAATTATTTTTTCCATATGAGATGGAAATCAGTCTCCCATGGCTGCATAAAGACTGAAGACTTTTATCCTACTCCATCTTTCTTGTAAGACAACACATCAAAGTGCCTGCCACAAAAAAATTCTACGATATATCACTAGCAGAAGACCATGGTTTCTTATGATGTGGCTATATGCCCTGCAGTACACGTTTGGGGTTTTCAGTGAATAGCTCTGTGATAACCTTAAGAGACAGCCAGTTTATGTAAAAAACAGTGCATTGAATCACTGGAGCAAATCTTTTTTATTACTCAAGTCTACTACTTTTTGTTTTCTTTCTTTCTTTTTTTTTTTTTTCTTCCTTTCTTTTTTCTCCTATCCCTCAGGAAGTGGAAGAAAGAGTGAGAAGGGGAGAACTAGAGCAGACTAGTGCTCAGGTAACATTGATTAAAAAAAAAGCTGGCTCTGAAATTTCAGAAACTGCTAGACCTCTTGCCACCTTGTATTTCCAGGAGGAAATGACTGCACACATTTGCCACTGCAGTTTAATTCCAGCAGTCTTCATAACAGAATGAAGAATTGCTTGCTCTCTCTCTAGTCATGCAATTACTCTTGCTTCCTTACCCTTTTTCTACAGCCTTAATCCATAGGAAGAAGGGGTTTTTAAAGACTTTTGTTCACTAGCATTCTGATTGCTCCTGCTTCCTTATATTTAGTATTCAGATTTCACCAATTTCTTTTTCTCACCTGTATGTGCATTAACCCACAATAGCAACAGTCACAGGAGAGTAGGGGCAGAGGGGACTGTCTTCAACCTCCCAAGGCCATCCTGGCCTCCTGAGACAGACCTGCCTTGCCACCGCTGGGGCCATGGTGCCACGGGGAAGGGGGGAGAGAAGCAGGGGAGGGGGAACTAGGGACATAATAACTCATTGGTATCCACAACTCACTAGTTAACTATGAAGAAGAGGCATCTCCAGAGGCTGCCCTGGCTGATCAGTAGACATGATGTTTAAACTGCAAACAAAATATTTAATGAAATTACTTCAGCAAGTAATATCTCTTCAAAGTATTCCTCTGAGTCCTGCCATTCACCTAGTGTCTCAAGGAATAAAATATACATTCCCAGGATAAATGTCATAATAACTCTTGAATAACATCTGTCTTCTTATTAGGTAGTTCTTTGTTTGGTAAATTCTGTAAATTTGAGATCAGTCTTATCACTTACAGGATCATCAAATCTGTGTCAGTTTTCTTCTTGGATCAGTGAAGATGGCTTCAGAAGTGAGAAAAGGGATACCAAAATATCTGAAACACTGAAATAAAACCGTGTCAGAAGAAAGATCGCTCAAACTCAGCCATCCGCTTGAGTCCACGTCCATGTCTGAACCCTGGAGTTGGAAGAGCTTTGCAGCACCCAGGTCTGAAGCAGCCTGGGCCACAAGCTGACCGGGAGTCAGAGTGAGCCCTGGGCAAGTTCAGGGCCTCCACATGCTCTTGTCATGTTGCAGGACCAGCTGCAGGAGAGCCTGGGAGGCAAATCTAGCTCCTTCACAGTATAGCAGCTTCTGAGGGGAAGTGCAAGAGAATAAGTATCGTGGCTGTCATAACGTCACCTGTCTCCAGTTCTGTTTGCTTGTGGTTTTGTTTATGAAAGTCAAGCTGCTTCAGCTTAGAGATAATGAAGAAAACTCGCTCAAAAGAAAAACAACATATAGGAAAAAGATCTCAGAACAATTTATGTAACTATAAAATGGTAATGCAATGTTCATGTTGCAGAAAGTCAGTCTGATTATCCTTTGGTTATCTATTGCTCTCCCAGGCAAAGCAACATCAGCAAAATAGAAGAAAAAAAAATATTTTTGCGCTTGACAGTCAGCATAACTGTCCTTATCTCTTTGCAGCAAGGGATCCAAAAAGTTAGGGGAGCTAGAATCTCTTGCTTTCTCTAAATTTGGTGGCCTGCATGTTTTTGACAGAATCTGGGGTGAACTCTCAGCCTCAATGATGGAAAGGAAGTTGGTTCATCTCTACAGTCTTGAGAGAAAAGGTATTTGTGGACTTGTCTTCTGTGGAGGCAGACATTAGGAAGGCTCCAATACCCATGCTTCATAGCCTTGGAGAAACTGAGAATAAGTAACTGCACTGAGATTGGATACAATATGAACACTACAGGTATTGGAGGAAGGAAATTATATGGAGTCTAGGTTTTTAATAAAGTGCTAGTCCAGTGCTGCTTGAGCTCTGCTTTTAGCTATTCCAGCGGGCTTCAGGCACCTGAAATTGAGGGAACTGAGATCTTGTTGTAAAATAGTTTAACTATTTAAAAAAAAACATGTAATAATGTAGCACACTCAGCCTACATGGAGTTTACAAAATGAGCCTAGTATTATGATATACTTTTTATTTTCTATCACTGTTATCAAAAGAATTGGACCATGAAACCAAGGTGATAAAAAATAATAGTTGAACTAAAGAAACAACTGCAACATCAAATGAAGCATCTAAGTCATTTTGTCAGCTCTCATTTGACCTTTCTTTCACAGTTGGATTTTTAATAGACTGAGAGATAGACTAAAGTGATGTGCTGTGCTTTCAGCCAAAGAACATATCAGTGCTGGCATAGATTTCATGACCCTGAAGAGTTCGGATATGTATCTAGCACTCAGACCTAAATCTCTCTTCTCCCTTTGTCCTTTTAAGTTAACTTGGTTGGTTTTCGTTGTTTGTTTGTTTGTTTTTATTATCGTAATACTGCTTTTCTTTTTTTTTTTCCCCTCAGCAATCAAAAAATCTTGTTTAAAACCAAGAAGAAAATTAAGCTCACTTATTTTTATGAGTCCCCTAACTCACAAACATAAATGTAGAATATTTAATCTGAGGCATTTATTTTAATTCTGCAAACTTTTACACATATATTTACATGAATAGGTCTATTAGCATGAATTGGACTGTTAATGTGCCTAAAGTTAACCATGTATTTCAAAAGTAGGATCTTTCTTGTACCAATAATGCAGTAAAGACCACAGTGCACATGCAGGCACACTGGAGTGAAAAATTGTGATGCAGTGGCCCAGTATCCTAGGAATACTTATTTCTTCCTATGGAGAAGATACTGTTTATACAGCTATGTCGCATTTATTCCTGTCTCTCTTTGGGAATCATATGCAGATGATTTATAAAGATATTTTAAAAAGCTTTAGAAATTTGGTGTCTCATATCAAAATGCAACCTGGTAAGCCCTAGAGCAATCACAAATAAAGACAGATACCCTGAATAACTATTCCTGAACAGTAAAATAACCCAAAGGAAGAGCAAGGATAATACGTTTTACTCTTTTCAGATAAGTAGAATAAGTATTTCACAGTTATAAACTGAAAGAAATTACTGTTGTTTCCCTTCTTCAGCTCCATATCTGGATTACAAAACTTTTATGTAAAAAAAAGAAAATACTAATTCTTGTAAAAAAAATTTAGATAGAAATGTACAATTTCACAAGTCTGAGGGATCTGAGGCTAACACCTATATCTTCCCCTGTGAAGTTGTATGGAATTACATCAATACACTATAGAATATTACCAAACCTGTAACAGCTACTTGATGGGGTTTTTTTAGGATCTCCCACTCTTAAAAATTTGCATTTATTTCTTTTCCTTAAGAGAAAACTTTATGAAAATGTATTTTATTATATGTGTTTCAAGACATCTGCTTGTCTCCATAGTTATTTAATTGACAGGAGACATCTAACAGTTTAAGCTGATCTCAACATCTTTCTGAAAAATTCTTGGGTTTTTTTTGTTTGTTTGTTTGTTTGGGTTGGGTTGGGTTTTTTAGTTAGTGCAAGACTTTCAAAATATAACTTAATTGACATGTCAGTGCACACTGAAGCTTCTAGCAGGCTGGCTGCAGTACCCTGAGACTGATCCAGCTTGCATACTTGCATACACAGGCTCATTTTCTGTAGAAATCAGGGTGCAGATCTTGGCCCGCTTGTGTCTCACTGCAAATCTGGAGCCAATATGAAGTTGGTGAAGGGAGATGAGAAGTGATTTTGGCTTTCTGAGTTAGGTCATAGCTTTATTCAAACAGGAAAAGGCCTTATGAGATTGGGTAAACCCAGATAATATTTTTCATAAGAACAGAAAAAAAGTTGAAAATGTACAACTGGCAATTCATACTTGTAATAGTGTTTATTCCATTTTGTCAAGGAGCAAAAATTCTTGTCTGTATAGGCCACAAACACAGCCCCACAAACACAACTCCAGACAGACCTGTGGCGAGTTCAAAACCTTGGACTAAAATATTATCTGTAAAATAATGAAGGACAAATATTAGGAAAATGAAAAGTAATACCAGTGTCAGACCCAGAAATACTACTTCTTTTAGGACACATTCCTAATAGAAACTGAGGGGCATCTTTCATCTTTAATTAAATCTCAGAATAGGCACAAGGCTTTTACAGCATTGCCTCTGGATGATGGTGTAGTGACCTTGTCTGTTGTTTATCAATTTTTTAATGTCATCACTAAGAAATATTTTCTGTTAGATCTTTCTCAGAGCAAGAGATTTCATATATGTCTGCATTCCCTTACTCCAAATTTGTAATTGCTACCATCTAAATTGTTTTAATATAAACTTTATAAGTAACCAATTAAAGAAAGAATAGAAGAAATTATCTCTTTGACTTACTGAACTGTAAATAGCCCTAAAGGTTACTTTAATCAACCAGCCATACCCATGCAGATACTAGTCCTGCAGGGATGTGCAGCATAGATACTGTTTTCCACATATCACCACCCCCCCACCCCCTCCCCAGACAAAGAATTGATGGGGAAGAAGTTGAAACCTTGTCTACTCTTTTTCTGGGTCAGAAACTGAGAAGTAGACTGCATTCTTTCATGTACTGTGTTTTTTGTGTTCCTGTCCTTTCTAAACCTAGACTATGGAGGAAGAGATAAAATCACAACTGAACATGAATTCCCTGCAATTCAAATGCTCTCTCATGTTCAATTACAATTTTTCAGTAAATTCATAGTTATTCAAGAAGCATTTAAAAATTTGGAAGCTTTTGACCCTTTGCTTAGGTAGCACATTGAATGAATAACATAACTGGGACAATTTATGGAGCACCGTATCAGTAGGGAAGGGTTTATCTCAAAGTCTACAGAATAGCAGCCAGATTTTCCCTATTACAGAAAGTATTTTCTAATTGGGTAATAATGGACAATCTTTCATAAACAGTAATTATTTCCCCTTAAGCAATCAGAGCAAATATGCACAGACTACTACATGTAAAACATAGACTATTCAGAGCAGTTAAGCACACATTACTCTGACTTCCAGCTGGCCATGAATTCTTTGTAATTAGCAAAACACCCAAGGTTCTTTTTCTTAGTCTCTGGTTTGGTTTCCAGCTTCCATTAATGCTTTGCAAAAACCAGAAGCTGTAACATAACAAAATCTTGCTTATATAAATTTTTTGGATGTACAAAAATACAGTTGTTATATAGCTTATATGATTTTAAGTTTCCATAACTATTCAGCTCAACTTTTCTTCTGGATGCTGTTTCAAGCCGTTTTTGTTCTGGCTGGAACCCATCACATATGCTCTGGTAATGATGATATCTACTAAAACCACTGTACTAACTATCACACAGCTGTTAATCACAGATACATGAGTTTTGTGATGGGCTTCAAGTCATCTAGATATTTAATCTGAATATACCTTCTCCTCTGTCTTAGGTAAGCACATCAGAAACACTGAAAGGGCTTCTAATCTTGAATACTCTGATTTATAATAAAACAAAATAAAACAAAGCCCCTTCCCTCCCACCAAAAAAAGAAACACCCTAAGGACTTTGGAATGAACTTTTAACACAGAAAAAAATAGATATAGCCAAGATAGACTGCAATATGAAGAGCATGCTAAAAATTCCACTGGTCCCATGCAGAATGACACCTCTACTTTTTTTCTTAAACAGCATTCATAAGATGAAGCAACTACAGTACAGTGTTAGAATGTAAGTAATATTTTTTTATGAAAAGTAAAAGCTTAATGCAGTCATGTACTAAAACTGTAGGAGTAGGTGGTTTTGGGTGGTATTTTGGGTGATTTGGGGTCAGTTCTGATTAATGACAATAAGTCTTGCAAAGGTTGTCAGAGACATTTTGAAATATTTAAATTAATACTACTGAGTTCTTACATGCTGCAGTTTGTATGTGTACATGTGTATATGTTTGTACTTTTAATTATCTCTTGCAATAGTTTTAATTTACCATTATCTTAGAAACTCCAGAGAGTCTGTTAATAGCAGATCTGCAATAGTGGGGGGAAAAAAAAATCTATTTAGTTTCATCTCTTGCAATGCCCTCAAGGTGTGATGTTATCTAAGAATAATTCAGGCACTGTTCTTAACTGCTTAATTACTAGATGCACATTTTTTGTCCTCAGAAGTCAAAGCAATTATTGTGTAAAAATTTGGAGTTTACAGACTAGTGTTTAAGTACATTTATTTACAATCTATATCTAAAGTGAGACATTAAATTATCATGTATTGAACCTATTTTAGAACATGCACTAGATAATAAAAAACAGGGATAAGATAGTCTAAGTTTCCTAACTACTGATGAGACTATTGATTCTGTTCAAAATTAGAACACTATAGCCTACTTAAAAATCAACAAATATTCCTGCATGTATACCTTGATGCATTAGAAATTGGTCTGTGCTGATACTTTAAATTACCTTTGTGTGCACAGATTAGCTGCTAGGGCTACCTTAACTGCATGAAGGCCATTGTCCTTTCCCTTAGGCCCTTCAGAGTGTCAAGTTTGAAGTCTAATGTTCTGCTTCTCCCTTTCCAGCTTATCTTTACCCAGCAAGATGTGATTTCTTAACAAATAGCTGCAACGTCTTCATAAAGCAGGACACAATAGTGAGAAAGTGGTGACACGAATTGGTCTATAAGCAGAGACAGGTGTCCAGAAAAATCCTCTTTCTACATCATTTCAGAAGCTAGATCTTATACTACCTGCATAGCTTGCATAGCTTATGGAGCCTCAAAGTGTAAAGCCCCAGTTATGAAATGTATTGATGATTTGATAATGGCTCTCCTAAAACTGATTTCTTCTTGTCTTTGAAATTTTTGCTTTTATAATGTGGTTCATCTTAAAAGAGAATGATAGTGGTAAAGTAATTGAGGGGGGAAAAAAGAAGGAAGAACGAGAGACAGAAGATTGATACTGTTGACCTCATTCAATTATTTAATGCTGGTCTTTGAGGGAATCTGTATCACCTTACACTCCAATACATAACAGGGTGATTGTCTACCCTGTAATGAACACTCTGCCAGAGGGTGAAACCAACCCAAAAGCACCTTCCAAAAGAGACCTTGAGTAGGCCTACCCAGCTCTGGTTGGTTGACTTATTGATTTGTTTTGGTTTATTTTTTCTAGTATGTAGAAGGAAATACCAAAAAAGTAGTACACATTTTAATGTCTTTCATTTTTTTCTCACCCATACACTATAATTCATGTGACATAACTACCAGTCATTTGGTCACACTGTTAATACAGCCATTAGAAGTTATCTTAACAGACAAGTTGGTGTATATTTGCTCCTAAAGTAATCTTTACTTATTGAAGATCAGTATCACGATAATAATGTACTTATCCATGAACAATGTTATAGAAATACCTGTATGATAATTAAACCTTAACATAAAATACCATTCAAATACAAATACACTTTAACAGTAAATGCAAATCTATTATGAAGAGAGTTTCATTGTGATGTTACTTAATATTTAAAACAAATTACTTAATATTTAAAATAGGGCCAAGTTTTTGTCTTTTTACTTCAACAAACTTAACTCAGTTTGATAACAGCTTTAGATGACAGAGGACTGAAGAGCTCAGACCTTAGGCATTATCATTTTAAAGATTCATTAAATGCTTTTGAAAACTCTGAGATTAATCTAAACACTCTCTACTCAGGAAGAAAAACAAAGTTAATTTGTTTACTAGATGTCAATCAAATTATTCTTTTTTAAAAGGTAAATCATTAAATAACATACATGCATAAGATTTTTTTCTTTTTTTTTCCTCTTTTTAATTTTTTTTCCTTTTTTCCTTTTCTTATGTTCTGCCAGGATATACTGTATTTTAATAATGCATAAATTATTCCTAAATAATACAAAAAGGCAATTTCTTGACACCTTTGTTCAGCTCTAAATTACAGAACTGAAAGTAATAGAATGTCTAATAAAAATTCAGCATCTTCTTTTCATTGTCATATTCCTTACATGCTAATGTGGAGGTCAAGGTAAGTGGACAAAAGGTTTAATATTTTTAGCTGAAGAAGGCTCTATTATGAATGAAGTAATCAGCTGAGCCTTATTAGAAACATAGCACTGGAAAAATTTCAAAGAGACTTCGGACCTGCATAAAGACAAGGCAGTAGGGAAGAGATTATTTTAACGACACAGATATATTACTTGTCTAATTCCTGATTCACAGGAGAGGGTTCAGATTTTATGTCTGATTTTGTCCTTTAAGAATGTATACACCTTGTGGACACATCTAATGGTACTAATAAGTATACACACATTGTTTCATTCATTGCCATCTATTTATCCAGGTGAGAGTTGATCTCAAATTTGGCAAAATGGTGACTTCTGTCTGTCCATATCTCCACTGACTTTGAAAGTAAACTATCTCTTTGGACCAATGAAGGTTCAGATCCAGCTCTAGAATGAAACTTTCTATAACAAAATTTTGGGCATTGTATTGTATTTTATGCTGATGATTTTCTTTTCTTTCTTCACCACCCCAATCACTTAAAAAACAATACTAATTTAAATTTTTTAAACACTTATCTGACTTTTTATGGATATGTTGCTAACACCTGCTATTGACACAAAAGTGAGAGTTTGACTAAAATAATAACAAAAAAGGAATTCAGAATGCACATGAAAGTCAAAGAATTTTTTGTCATTTTGGCTTTGTCCTTCTCAACAGTCAATGCACCACTGCTTCACAGACGTTTCATGACTATGTTGCCTGACCCATGAAATTGCCTTTTTCTACTTATGCATATGTTAACAAACATTGATTTATTGTGTCCTCCCTGCACTAAATGGGTCAATGGTAATGCACTATGGATTAAATGTTTGGGGGGTGGTGGTGTCTGTTTTGTTCCAATTTTTTGTCTATTTTTTCTAATTATATTAATTCAAGGTTTTGCTGTTTATAATAAGGTATGACATATTTTGTGTATAAATAGCATAAACAGTTTTTCATATTAAATAAAAATGCATGATACATTTTTAATTAAGTACATGGAGATAAAGAAAATACTATATGTTTAATAAAAGTTACATGAATTAAGGAAGTAATTATAGAGATATCATTGTTAGGTTCAGAAACTGTAAGTCAGCTTTGCTTACAAAGTTTTTTCCTTCATATCATATCAAAAAAACATTTAATTCTACAAGTTGTACATTATTCATAGTGTAGACTACAAAAATACTCTTGGTCTTGCTCTTTGCACTCATAACTGACTTGTATTAAGAAATCAACTAAGATGAGAAATGTCAACAATTTCTGTATCTCTTGATATCATATGTTCTTTTATTAGCAAGAAGACTTGAGTGTTATAACTTGTTCTATAAAAAATCAGATTGTCTCTTGATTATTTATTTTTTAAAGATATCAGATTTTCCTAACAGGTGTTTCTAAAGGTTTATCTTGTTTAAGGTCCTTTTTTGACAGTGAATCGTTTAATGTATTGGGTTTGGTTTTTTTTTTTTGATTTTGCGTTGGAGTTTTCGGTTGTTTGGGGTTTGGGGGTTGTCCTTTTTAGTACATAAAATAAATAGGTTTCATTGATGTGTAGTATTTTTTCCTGCCCATTACTTTAGGCCTCTGAAGTATGGGAGATCTCAGTGCTACATACAGGTATCAGCATTCTGGTGTGGATGTTTTCCTGTTATTCCAGCTTTGATCTTTGTTATTCTACATCTTCTTTGACAAGAACAAATAGGAGAAAAGAAAAATAATCTGCTGCAACATAAACATATCAGTAAAGAGTTTTTTTATGAAAAGACATGTGAGAAAAATGCAGTGACTAAAATGAGGAACCTCTTGAGTTTTTTATTTTAGATAAATATTCTTAAAAAAATGCAAAGATTGATTTTCACTGACTTATTGTGTGAAAACACACTTTTAACACAATTTTGTATGCTGTTCATCTCACATAGTTGCAAGAAGTGACAGTCTCCAAAATTAGCAAGTGGAGTAACTACAGAGTAAGTGAAGTTTTCAGAATGTCATAAAAATGCAAATGTAAGATTGAGCTGGCAGGTAGCATACCAGGTTAAAAAGTAAAAAGCTGAGTTTGAAGCATGAAAGGAAGTGAAGAAAAAAAATGGAATAATGAGTTGTTTCTATATAGAAAATTTAAGGATATGGAAGTATCATGTAAGTCACATAAGTCATATAAGTAATTTTTTTTTTTTTTTTACTAGATAAATTCATTGTATTGCAATTAGAAGTTATTTGATTTTACTTGACTTCATTGGTGATGAAGCCTAAAGTGTATTTAATTAGATCCAGGGTTTTTTTTGGTGAACAATTCAATTTTAAGTTTTTTAAATTTTATTTAAATTTATGTCACACAGAATGGAGACTGTATCAGATCTGGCAAGAAAGACAATCTGTTCAGGTACTGCAAAAATGTGTGGATGTGAGGGTGGGAAGTATCATAGAATCATAAGATCATAGAATCCTTTTGGTTGGAAAAGACCTTTAAGATCATCAAGTCCAACCCTTAATTTAGCACTGCCAAGTCCACCACTAAGCCATGTCCCTAAGCATCACATCTACACATCTGTGAAATACCATCAGGGATGATCACACAACCACTTCCCTGGGTAGCTCTTTCAAATGATTGAGAACCCTTTCCGTGAATAATTTTTTCCTAATACTCAATCTAAACCTCCCCTGGCACAACTTGAGGACATTTCCTCTTGCACTATTGCTTCTTACATGGGAGAAAAGACCGACATCCACTTGGCTACAACCTCCTTTCAGGTAGCTGTAGAGAGCAATAAGGTCTCCCCTCAGCCTCCTTTTCTCCAGGATAAAAAGCCCAGTTCCCTCAGCCACTCCTCATAAGACTTGTGCTCTAGACCCTTCACCAGCTTCATTGCCCTTCTCTGGACACACTCCAGCACCTCAGTGTCCTTGTAGTGAGGGGCCCTAAACTGAACACAGGACTCAAGGCGTGGCCTCACCAGTGCTGAGTACAGAGGGACTATCAGTTCCCTAGTCCTGCTNACACAGTACTCAAGGCGTGGCCTCACCAGTGCTGAGTACAGGGGCACAATCACGTCCCTAGTCCTGCTGGCCACACTATTTCTGATACAAGCCAGGATGCTGTTGTTCTTCTTGGCCACCTGGGACCACTGAATATATATTTATTCTAAAGCACAATTCCTTTTTTGCATATTACAGATTCTTTGAATTTTTACTGCTGCTTCTCTGAAATCTAACTGGCAGATGTACCTTCCCTGACAAAGTCCCCAGGAAAAACCTTCCTGCCACAGTTTGCATTATGCCCGCAGGGCATTGGCAGTTTCAGCTGACGGGAGACAAAGATGAGGTCTTCGGCCAATAGGAGACCTACGTGACCATATATGACCACAGATCAGATTCAAATTGGGTATAAATGGAGTCCCACGAGAGGGCCATCTTGAGTCAATCTCCCTCAGGGCAGCGGGTCTGTGGCCGGAGGCTCTCCCCATGGGCTGGGACACCACCGACGATTCACCTTCTGTACAGATTGAGAGACCTCATCTTACATGGGTGAGTGATTTTACACATTTTGGGTCATCAACCATAAACCTTAGGAGCTCTTAAGTGAGCGGTGTAGTACTAATTTCCCAACCAACATCCTGAACCTGTGAATTGTTAATGTCTGTTGGAGCCAGAGTGGTTTCAGTTAAAAGAAAACTTAGTTTCTCCCCTTCCACCTTGTAAAATAAATATTTTTTTGATTGTTTATTAACTGGACTGGCCTAGTTTGTGTGGTTCTGTGACACTAACTGAACAGTTATAAGATAAAAGGACATGATTTTATAGCTTTGAAGAAATTAAATTATATATCTTGAAAAAATTAGGAAGAATTAAATATCTCTTAAACACCATGGAATGCCATGTAATACAATACTTGCATATTTTATTATAAGTATGATCTTCCCTCTGATACAATATCACAATATTTCACTATGAGTATAAACTTTCTTGTGATACAGTGTTATAGCATTGCCTTGTAATTATTTAGTCAGTATTTCCTGATATTTTTACTGCATATAATTTTTGTGATAAAACAGGCAGTACAGTCACTAAAATTATGTTCTTCAACTTGAATAAATGAACTTTGTCCTCTTCTATACCATCATCTTTTACCTTTTAGGGCAGTTACTGACAGTACTGGGTGTAATTTTGCAGAAAAAATAAAAAATAGTATTTTGTTGATTCATTTTCCAACTACATTTTTCCCTCAAAGTATGTAGTTCTGCAAAATAAAAAAAAAAAATCCTTTGAGATGTATCCACTCAAACAAAGGGTTTTCTTTCCAGACATGATTTGGAATCTCTCTCTGACTACTACTCTGAAAAATAAAACATCTACAAAATAGCTGCCTGCTGATCTGTTTCTTCATTTTCCATGACTGAATGATATCTTAGTGAACTTTAAGTGGACAGGAAAGAGCTTTTATTTTTTTTTGTCACATACACTCTAAAATTACTTTTCATTGTTGCATTTTGCTCTCTTGTAACACTGTAGCTGAAAAATAGTTGTAATTTTGCTTTTATGGAACAAATGTCTGTGTTCTTTTATAAGCTTGTCTGGTTTTAGGAGTTTACATGACATTGGCAAACAATAACATATGCCTTCTCCAGAATTAATGTCTCCTTGCAGACCAATTTTTGCACATAAACCCATGGAGGATTTCAAGATTTAACAGATTCCCTGAGTTACTGTTAAAGAATAGTATTGACAGGTAAAGGGTGACAGGCAGAAGTATCTCCTATCAGGCATTTAATATCAACTTTCCATTTGTAAAAGGAAAAAAAAAAAAAAAAGAAAAAAGAAAAATAAAACACATCTTCTGATGATCTGCTTAAGATCTTTATTTCTTTGTTGTCATAATTATTGTAATGCAACATTGTATAAAATATTAGAAACTGGAAACAGGCATGAAATGTGTTAATTGTAATGATAAATAAATCACCAAAATGTGTGGCTTGAGCATCCAGTTATACTAATAGTTGATATTTCCTGTAGATTTTTTTTTTAAGTTTTTGGTTTATATTAAATATTCTGAGAATGAGATGTTAATTTCAGAAATGGTACTATACTGAGAATATAATTTCTGTTACTGTCACGGGCAAGGCAGAGTAAACTAAAACTTGTAGAGGATCTGAATACTGGGGTTTAATTAAAGACCAACAAGATTAGAGTTTTTACCCTGTTTGGTTAGTTCAATCACTCGCTTGCTCGCTCTCTCACTCTCCCCCATAGCATTACATTCACTAGATCGTGACTTGCCTTCACTGCTGTTCCAGGAAGGTCAGGCAGAAAGCTGTGTCTCTTTCTGCTGTGGAACTGCTTGCACTCACCAGTCTTGAGTGTCACCAACCAAGGTTTCTGGGCAACACCTGGCATTAGTCTTCATGCAGCACTTCGTTCTCAGGATCTTTTTTCCAGACCAAATCTTTACCTCCTTCTTCCCTAGACCCCCAGTCCATGGTTTTACCATTGATTTTGCATCTATGTGTAGCAGCGGATGCATGAATACAGAAAAAGCTGGTGGGAAAACCACTCTAAAAGAAAAACAAAATAATCTTATTTCCTTTGTAGCTCATCAACTATACAGAAACTGTTCTTGAATTATGCACCCAGGATTTACTCTTTCCTCTAACGTATAGAATATTATTTATTTGGTTCCCACAGTGTAAACATGCAGTTTCTTTGACTCTCACAAACTCAAAATATCCCTTGCAGAGCACCTGTAATCTATTGTATAGGTCATCTATGAATTGTTTTGTTTGATTTCTGTTTTGTTTGTAAGGCCAACAGCTTCTCCTTTCTGTTTCAATAAACTAAAGCTGGTGTAAGATCCTATGCTAAAGTTTTAATTTCTTCTTTCCAAACTACCTTAATAATGAGAAAAAAAAAAAATAATCAATAAACCTTTATTAAAATGGGATCACAGACTTCACTATCCTTAACATTTTATGTTATCTGTCAGCTCTTTCCAGGACCTCATCTTCATTTGATACTGTTTTCTCTACTGACAGCTTTTGCCTTCCTAGCATTGCTTCTTTCTTTTGGGTTTGAAAACATGGACAGGGCAAATCATTCTGCAGCAGAGCATGGAAGCCACTTGACCTCAGTTCATTGCTTGCTTTTTATTTCAATTTTTTTTTTTCTCATTTACCCTGCATTTCCCCTCCTTTTCACTCTATTCATATGACATGAACTATTTAGTCCTTGCAGAATAAACATAAAACTTTTCCTGGCATTTAAGCTCTGAACTCTTCTTTTTGGGTACAACTTTATCTATTTTTGAGCTTCAGAGACCACTTGGCTGCCTGGTACCATCTGTAAGCTTTCTTTTCTGTTAGACCCTCTGAAACAGTCCTTCTCCCTCTTAAAGATGGAGGTGCCTGTTCTCTGAGAATATAAGGCCTCTATCTGATACAACACCACTCCAGGCTTATGGCATAGCCTTCTGAGAAAAACATTAAATTATGATGAAGAGTTCCAAGTAAATCTATAGAGAGATGAGAAAGGCAAAATTAAAAATAGAGGTAGGATAGATGAGCTGGGATTGTTAGTATCTCAGGGACTTAAGAAGGAAAGAAAGGTAAAATATCCTAAAAAACAATGAACAAAAAAGCCCCCAAATCCAATAAACCAAAAAAGCCAACACAAAGGTAAGCCAAGAATTGTTGGATCTTGAGCTTGAGCTATCAGAAAATTAAGTCGTCATCATCACCATCACCATGCTGGTGTTTGTGAAAGATGGCAACTCAGTCGTACTGAAAATACTCATTCCTAGGAGTTGTAGAGGCCAGCACTTGCTCAGGCATCTTATGAAAGGTGGTGAGCAAACCAGCGTTTACTTTAGTAGCTCGTTAGATACTACCTATGTCTTGTGCATGTAAACCAATAAATAGTTTCTTTACATTTTTCAGTTGGGTATACTCTCTTGGCAGAGTGTCTTTGTTCAAGGCTAAAAATGACCAGACTGATCCTAAAGAGAGGAGGTAAAACATTGACCAGGAGATACCTGAACCTCTTTGAAGAGATCTACAAAATATTTCTATATTGTTAGCTTCAGTTCACCTCCCCAAATCATTAAGATTTTGTGTGTGTGTCTGAAAATTTATGAATTTGAAGGACATTGTTGAATTCACGTAAGCTTTCTTTGCCCACGATCATATTACTTCTATGGAAAAGATGTCTTGCCATAAGTGTTCTAATCTTTATTTGTTCTTTAGCTGGCCAACTTTCTTTATAACCCTCATCAGACTGTCACAAGGCTGTGCTCAACTTCACCCATTTGCAGACCGGTAATCCTTCATGGGACTCACTTATATACTAACAGGCACCTGGGATAGGATTTAGAACCTTAATAATGTTGTCTAGTGGTTTTTGAGATGTTTTAGGTTATCCCAGACAGATGTGTGGGGCTGTCAGTTATAAGACAGCACCTAGAGTAGACATAAATCTTAGCAGACAATCAGCTGGGGGCTAGGTGGGATTATCCCATGAAATCTAAAATGACATTAATGCCCTTGTTTAGACAGTTGTGTCCTACCCCAAAATTTAATATCCATGTTTAGACAGCTATGTCCTGCTCCAGAATTTGGTCATTTGACAAAATAGATGAGTGACTCAAACAATCTCAACTCTGTATGTCTCTACAAAAAGGTAGAGGTTGCCTCACAGGCTCTGATCAGACATATCAGCTCCAAGGGGATGTCTCAAGTACCCAAGGGCATCTGAAAGGGCATTGTGGATAATGGAACTGAGCCCAGTTTTCCACTGACTATAACAAGAACTTGAACACCTAATCACCAGTTTTGACACCTAAATGCAAGTGTCTTAACAACGAGCTAAATTCCATTTCTAAATATGAAGTTAAATCCCATCACCACTGTATTTTTTAATGGTAGTTAGGGAAAAGAATCACAGCTTTGTTTCCAATCTTATATACTGTTGTACTGTTTTTGGCTAGGATAGAGTTAATTTTCTTCATAGTAGCTTGTATGGGGATATGTTTTGGATTTGTGCTGGAAACAATGTTGATAGTATAGAGATGTTTTCATTACTGCTGAGCAGTGCTTACACAGACCCAAGGTCTTTTCAGCTTCTCACACCACCCCACCAGCCAGTAAGCTGGGAGGTGCAGAAGAAGGTGGGAGGGGACACAGCCAGAACACCTGGCCCCAGCTGGTTGAAGGGATATTCCACACCATATGACATCATGCTGAGCATATAAAGCTGAGGAAAGAAGGAGGAAGGAGGGGGAAGCTCAAAGTTATGGTGTTTGTCTTGCCAAGTAACCATTACACGTGACGGAGCCCTGCTTTCCTGGAGATGGCTGAATACTTGTCTGCTGATAGGCAGTAGTGAATGAATTCCTCATTTTGCTTTGCTTGTGTGCGCAGCTTTTGCTTTAGCTATTAAAATGTCTTTAATGACAACCCACGAGTTTTCTCAGTTTTACTCTTTTGATTCTCTCCCCCATTCCCCTGTGGGGGAATGAGCAAGTGCCTGTATGGGGCTGAACTGCCTTCCAGGGTTAAACCACAACCATCATAATACAATTAATTAGTTCGGGTAGTCAAAGGTCTGACAGAGTATCATTATCTCAACACGAGCTTACTCAAGATAGGCTATGCTACCCAATAAAGCTTATATTTTGAGGGAAAGCAAGGATCATGTTGGGTTTTCAGTTATGCTTACAATGGTTTTACAATTTTTGTAGGCGAAGTCTACCTTAGTTTAAGGTATGATGAAACTGCCAACTTCTCTATAAAATAAATAGATAGTCATAGAGTAATTGTTACTTGCTGCTTGCTTTTATTTTCCTATTCTTTCAAATGGAACTCAGGAAAAGGTACTGCTTTTTTCCTTCCAGTATTTGACAGTTTTACTTTCACTGTAAGTACCTAATTTATGAGTATAGATTTCAGTTCCTTTATGTTTCATTTGTTTCATTAAAACAGATTACTAACTGAAATTTTCATTTTAAATTAAATTAATGAATGACTTTATATAAAGCTAGTGCAAGGGGACATTATGGTTTTGGGGTTTTTTTTGTTCTATATTTCATTTATAAGGGATTTTTATAACATACAAATATATTAAGTAATGCTTGAATAGTATTCAATGACATTGTTAAGCAAATGTTTAGTATGTTGGATTTGTTTATTTCAGTGGCCTATTAAAAAATCTAACATACTACTTGGTATAGAGAAGAGCAGTGAAAATCAAGTTCCTAAAAAATAACAATTTATTAAGTATATTATTTTCAGTTTTGGAATGTAAAATTTCATATTTGATATGTGAAGTTTTGATATCATTAATATTCTAATTTAAATATTCTAAACCTTAACTCCTTAATCTGAAAAATGAATGACTAAATGTATCATAAGTGTAATAACCCTAGAAATGTGATTAAAGTAAAACTATTTTATTCATGACTTAATATATAAGGAGACATAAGAATATAACCAGATGTCATTGACTTTAGCCTGCTATTAGCCATTCCAGAGTTCTCTAGTAATGCCACTAAATCATATGGTGTAACTGAAGAGTCTCTTAGGTGTCATTTTTACAGTAAATATTTTGTATGGGTTTGATTCTTTTTTTTTTTCCCTTTTTTTTTTTTTTTTCCAGTTTCTTTCTTGTAACTCTATAGGTAATAGTTCCAAAAGTTTTGCTGAAGGAATATGCATTGCAGTAAAGTACAAGAAGTACCTTATTTAATTTGGTGATCTATTTCTAGACATATCTGCAGTGTAACTGGGATGTCACTGCTCTTAAAGACAAACTTTCTGGAAACGGTTGTGTATTTTACACAGAAGGTCCCCATCATCTAAGCAGTCTCAATTGACCAGAGAAGAAACTATGGCTTTGAGTAACTCTTCATTAATATATTTGTAAATAAACTGACCTCTGTCATCAGATAATTTTCAAAAATCTTACACAAAGTGAAAGTTTTCATTATAAAAAAATATAAAAAGTATTGCCAATGTAAAGAAGTGAAATAGTAAATATTATCCTTTCCATGATTCAGTTTTAAAGTTGTTTCCTAAATTGTAAAGCATATTAATTTGATTAACATTTTAATTATGTAGTTCTGCTTCTAGATCCCAGGTGACTCCTTATCTTTAAAGCTGACAATTCTGTCTTAAAGGCATTCTCTGGTGACTTCATTAAGAAAATGAAATTTTTATTGAAAACCTTAGATTAATTGATTTTCAAATAAAATGGAACTCAAAGTTACTTGTTATCTGCAAGGAGAGATAACAAAATATTAAGGATGTTTCAAAAAATTAAACCAATTATTTATGTATCTTTCTACTATCTTAAATGTAGAACATAGGTAATGAGCTTGGAGTTCAGTTACAAATGCTAATATTATTATTACTATTATTATGATGTCTGAATTTTATCAAACCCAATATGCCTAAGAATGTGTATTCTGGCATGTCTAAAGCAATCTAAAAATCTCATGTCTTTACAACTGAATGGGTGCATCTAAGTGTCAACAGCACTGAGGAGAAATGGGGATTTTATTATTAGGAAATTTTATTAGTGAAGTAAAAACCTCACTCCTGTCCAAGCCTATCAAAATTCAAAAAGTAAAATAAAACTAACAAACAAAAAAACTTCAAAAGACCTTATCTTTTTGGCTCACTTAGGCATTCACTGCAACTATGTTCCTCATATTGCTCTCTCTTCCATCAAAATATAGTAACACCCCATCACGAATTAAAAAGTCCAGGGAACAGGAAGCAGAAGGAGGATTTCTGGCTGATCAGGAATAACCAAGTGATCACAGAGTGCACACTTTATTCTCTAACTTTATTTTTCTTTTTTATTTTTTTCATTCTATAGGTTAGAATGTAGGGCATCTTCTTGTTCAGCCTTCAGTGAATCAAGCAGAATAAACACAAGAGAAAATCCTGATCTACACTGTCTAAACCAAATTCTTTAATCATTAAACTATTAACTGTTTTTCAAAAGGTAATTGCTGTTGTTATTAGCAGTTGTTTAGCTACTCATTTAGGGTTGCAATTCATATGATAGCAATCCAGACACAGGTGTCACGTATGGATGGAGGAGTCCTGGCCTCTAAGATGGGTAGTCACTTGCAGTCCCATGCTGGGCTTTTCTTAATGACTAGACAGACGCAGCTCCCTCCACCCTGCTTCTGTATTGTCTTTCAAGAGTATTAACTCTTTTCTTGACCTGTAAAAGGTGATCATTCACTTACCTGGGCTGTTACAAATAATGAACTAAAATGAAACTACCTGACTTCTAGGCAATATAATGTCAAAATGTAAGCTATATCTAGACACGAAATAAAAGGCTGGGAAGGAATAAGCACAAACCCTGACCTCTGGTTATCACAGCCATTGGCTAGGCAACATAAGAAATGGAATCCATTAAAAGTATAATGATCAAGGAGTAGATATCGTGTTTGAAATATGACTGTTGAAGTGGTTTTGGAGGAGTGAAACTAAGGTAAGGAATGAAGAAAAGACAGTATCTTGGCATAGAAGATCCTCATATCACAGCTAAAGGAAGTAGGAATCTGCAAGTTAGACACTTCATTTCTACCAGCAAATGAAACAGGGCCAGAGCACAGTCTCAAACTCAGGCACGTGATCATTCATGCTGTTTAACTCTTACTATGTTTCCTGGCAATTTTAGCTGCGCCAATTAACGTTCCCTCATATACAGACACAATTCCCCTGCATTCAGGCCTAAAATTGTTCCCTATGGGTAATTTAGCTGTAACCATCAGAAGAAGATATAGGCATATGGATTTGAAAAATGAATGCCACTTAAACTCTCAGCCAAACATCGTTATTTGTTCTCGTTTATGTATTATTATAAACAGTGGTACTTAAGACTGGACCCTCCCACCCTCATTTACTTCAATGTCAAAAGTTATGTATATAATTACTGCATGAGTTGGGTATCTTGGAATATTAACAATAATAGTAGTAGCAACATTAATAAAATCATTTTCTGCATAGATGAATTTTAATCCATTGAAACTTAGATCACAGGAATATATAAGGCAGAGACATAACCTTTAGTCTTCTGCATGTGTACTGCAGATGGGTATCTTGGCCCACTGAGGATCGAGAGGAAAATTCATTGCAATGTTACAGGAAGCAGGAGTCTTGATAATACTTTATGAATGCAGAGTTTCTTCATGATTTTGACCAAAAATTTTATTTGATTAAAAATTCATAAATATGAAACAAATAAAGAAATCAAGATTATAGGCAATTAGTTTTCTCAGAGCTTCAGCTTTGTTCCTTTCATGTATTCTACACGGGGTTAAGCTCTCTTTGATTTACTAATGACAACATGGTCCCAGTCTTCCATTTTGAAAACCTTACTTTCTATCCAGTCCATTTCTAGAGTTTAGTGTCACTTACTCAATGTCTATTCTTAGACTGCTATTTATACCTCACTAGGAAACAGTTATTTTTAATTATTATCAAGTACAAAAAATATTACATTGATCAGATATTCACCCTACCAAGTATTGATCTGCTATAGATCAATATTTGTAGAACTCATCAACAATGCAGAACAATGGAATAGTCATGTGCATTAAAATATAGATTTATGTTCTTTTCCAAAGTGAAACTGAAAACTGTGGTAAAATGTCTGTGCTCTGCAAATTTAACCATTCAATATTTTAGCTTATCTTCAATTGCTAAAACAAAAAAATAACCATTCGCAAATGCAAACCATAAGATCACAGAAAATTTATGAAAACTCTCCAACACGTTACAACTTAAAACAAATGTAAATTTTTAAGTCAGAAAATCGTAGGTCAAAATGTCTTTGATGATAGTATTTCTATCTGAATTCTTTCTCAGAATTTTGACTTCAAAGAGTGTGATTTATTTGCCTAAGTGCATCTAAATAGTTACAGAAGAACATATGCCATGGAGAAAAACATCTAGAGAGAAAGTATGTCATTTAGATTCATCTTGTGTAAATTGCTCTCTAGAGGTGCCTATTTCTTTCCATGTTTTTGGAGGGACTGGAGTGACTAGCTCAGATGGACATACGGGCTATGACAGAAATGTTTACACACAGCCATTATGTGCCATTTGAGACACACTCAAATATCCAGAAAGATCATATAAGTATAACAAATATGACAAAGGAGATATGTATCTCTGAATCAGTGGTCAGACACCAGTCCATATACTGGCACTGTAAACCTATGATTCAGCAAGCTGACTAGCACCTAGAGTGTGATTCATCTCTGGATTCAGATACCTCAATAGGGGTGTCTACACATAAGCAAACATGCATATTACCAAACAATGAATGGAGAATATTGAACATAGGAAATAAAGAATTATTCTGCTGCATATACATAGGTGTTTATTGCTATCCAAGGTGCATTCAAGTGATTTATTTAATCTTTTCATATAACTTATATACATTCATATAATAGAGAATTAGAGTCAGCTTTCTATGATGGGGTTACAGTGCTGGTGGATAAGGAAGAGCAAGCAAGGTCATCTACCTGGACTTGTACACTCTCCCATATGACATCCTTGTCTCTAAATTGGAGAGACAAGGATTTGACAGATGGACTGCTTGGTGGATAAGGAATTGACTGGATGGTTGCACTCAATGTCCAAGTGGAGACCAGTGACAAGAGGTGTTCCTCAGGGATTGGTACTGGGACTGGCACTGTTTAACATCTTTGTCGGCGACATGGACAGTGGGATCAAGTGCACCCTCAGCAAGTTTGCCAATGACACCAAGCCATGTGGTGCGGTTGACACACTGGAAAGAAAGGATGCCATCCAGGGCGACCTTGACAGGCTTGAGACGTGGGCCCATGTGAACTTCATGAAGTTCAACAAGGCCAAGTGCAAGGTCCCACACATGGGTCAGGGCAATCCCAAGCACAATTACAGTTTGGGTGGAAAATGGATTGAGAGCCACCCTGAGGAGAAGGACTTGGGGGTGTTGGTTGATGAGAAGCTCAATGTGAGACAGCAATTGGTGTTTGCAGCCTGGAAAGCCAACCATGTCCTGGGCTGCATCAAAAGAGTCATGACCAGTAAGCAGGTTGAGGGAGGTGATTCTGCCCCTGTACCCTGCTCTCATGAGACCTCACCTGGAGTACTGTGTTCAGCTCTGGGGCCCCCAACACAAGAAGGAATTGGAGCTGTTGGAGCAAGTCCAAAGGAAGGCCACAAAGTTGACCAGAGGGCTGGAGCGTGGGCTCTGCTATGAAGACAGGCAGTTCAGCCTGGAGAAGAGAAGCCTCTGGGGAGGCCTTCCAGTACCTGAAGGGGGCCTACAAGAAAGATGGAGAGGGACTGTTTTCAAGGGCATGTAATAATAGGACAAGGGATAATGGGTTTAAACTGCAATAGGGTAGATTTAGATTAGATGTTAAGATGAAAATCTTTACTGTGAGGGTGGTGAGGCACTGGAACAGGTTGCCCAGAGAGGCAGTGGATGCCTCTGCTTTCAATCTGTACTTTACCTCGGAGTAAAACAGCACATCGTAACAAGAAACACCAACTGTCAAGCTCCATGTCACACATCCAGTTCCCTTAGAGAGCTGATAACAGCAGGCCAGTGCTGGGGCCTTGCCCATTCAGCATTTGGCTCAGATAACACAAGGTCCATGGCCTGTTACGAGCAGTGGCAATGCTATTTTTTATGCACTGCTGGGTACAGAAATGTTTTTACAGTTTTGCTGTATTAATGTCCTCATGGTTGGGCCCCAAACAAGTCAATATTATAGTCTGATTAAAATGCCTCTACTTGTAAAAGTACAAAGGCATAACACACCTATTCTTTAGGTACAGTATCAATAGGGATTTTTTTTGACTGTTTCATATGTCGTGCTTCAGAGATGTCAGAAACTGTTCAAATGTACTCAATAACAATGGCATTCCTGGCATCAAACTCCTAGTGTTTTTTAATGTTTTTATAACTTACTCATATTTGTCACAGCTCTTCATTATTTTTTCATGCAATGTTGCTTGATCTGAGTGATCCCTTTAGCAAACAATAAGTAGTGCTCATAAGAAGTTTTCCTTCCTCCTCCTTCCTTTTTACTTCTTCTAGATCATCTAAATGCCAGAGATTTCAGGCTTTCTTGGTGTTTCAGGAGTCTTTATGGGCTAATAATCTTCCACATAGTTCTATAGACAAATGCATCAATTCCTGAATGGTGTCTTATTATGAAGCCATTTGGTTCTTTTCCTCATTGAAGGTTAAATCAAATCAATGCAAATTACCAAAAGAAACATCATGTTAATTTAGTCATCTAAGAGTAAAGATCTTTCAAGATGTTTGAAAGATGAGTAGACATGACTTTGGGTCATCAATATTTCAATTCAGTTCATGGATTTATAGAATCACAGAATCACAAAATCATAGAATCACAGATTGGCTTGAGTTGGAGAGGGCTCTTAAAGATCAGGTAGTCTAACCCACCTGCTGTGGGTAGGACATCTTTCACTAGATCAGGCTGCTCAAAGCCCTGTCCAACCTGGCCTTGAAAACTTCCAATGATGAGTCATCTACAACTTCTCTGGATGATCTGTTCCAGAGTCTCACCACCCTTATCATAAAAAATTTCTTTTTGTATGCAGTCTAAATCTAACTTCTTTCAGTTTAAAACCACTGTCCTTTGTTCTATCACTACAAACCTTGGCAAAAAGTTTCTCTCCTTCTTTCTTATAAGCCCCCTTTAAGTATCGAAAGGCCACAAAGTCTCACTGGGGCCTTTTCTCCCCAACTGAACAACCCCAGTTCTCTCAGGCTTTCATCACAGGAGAGGTGTTCCTGATCATTTTCATGGACCTTCTCTGGACCTACTTGCACAGGTCCGTTTCTTTCTCGTGCTGAGGGCTTCAGAGCTGGATGCAATACTGCAGATGGGATCTCACAAGATCAGAGTAGAGAGAGAGAATCACCTTCCTCATTTCTTTTTATGCAGACCTGGATATGATTGGCTTTCTGGGCTTTAAGCGCACATTGCTGGCTCATGACCAGTTTTTTGTCAACCAGTATGCCCAAGTCCTTCTCCTGAGGGCTGCTCTCAATGTGTTCATCCACCAGTGTGCCCTGGTATCATGGATTGTCATGACCCAGGTACAGCACCTTGCACTTGGCCTTATTGAGCTTCAAGAGGTTCACATGGGCCCACCTCTCAAGCCTGTCGGGGTGCCTCTGGATGGATCCCTTCCCTTGAGCACATCGACTGTACCACTCAGCTTGGTGTCTGCAAACTACTGCTGGTGCACTCAATCCCACTGTCCGTGTCACTGATTAAGATACTAAATAGTATTCATCCCAGTACGGACTCTTGAGGGACAAAACTCATTACTGTTTTCCACTTGGACATTGAGATGTTGACTGTAACTCTTTGGACATGGCCATATAGCTAATTCCTTATCCATCTAACAGACCATCGATCAAACTCACATCTCTCCAATTTAGTGGCAAGAAAGTTGTGGGAGACGGTATCAAATGCCTTACAGAAGTCCAGGTAGATGATATCCGTACTCCTCTCATCTACTGATGAAGTCACTCCATTGTAAAAGGCCACTAGATTAGTCATATTTGTCTTTGGTGAAGGCACGTTGACTGTCTTTAATCATTTCACTGTCTTCCGTATGTTTTGATATATCTTCCAGGAGGATCTATTCTATGATCTTACTGTGGACAGAGGTGAGGCTGACTGGTCAGTAGTTCCCAGGGTCGTCCTTATTACCCTTTTAAAAAATGGGTGTGAAATTCCCTTTTCCCAGTCACTAGAGACTTCTCCTGACTGCCATGACTTTCTAAATATGATGGAGAGTAGCTTAGCGACACATCAGCTAATTCCCTCACGACCCTGGGATGCATCTCATTGGGTCCCATGGACTTGTGTATGTCCAGGCTCTTCAGGTGGTCTCAGATCTCATCTTCTGTTATGATGGAAAGGACTTCCTTACCCCAGTCCCTGCCTTGAGTTTCAGGGGCTTGAGAGATGTGAAAAGAGAGATTATCATTGAAAACTCTGGCAAAAAAATTGTTGAGGAACTCAGCTTTCTCCATGTCAGTGGTCACTAGTTCTCCTGTCTTATTTATCAGGGGGATAAATTTTCTTTTCTCTTCCCTTTCTGCCCAAAATACCTCTAGAAGCCCTTATTATTATTCTTCACATCCCTTGCCAAATTTGGCTACGTCTGTGCCTTAGTTTTCCTAATCCCATCCCTACACAGCATTCTTATATTCTTCCCAGGACACATGTCCCTGATTCCATTGCCTGTGCACTTCCTCCTACACTATATTTTGACCAGGAGGTCCTTACTCAGCCATGGTTATCTTCTGCCTCATTTCTTACATGTGGGAATCAAGATCTCTGGCATTCTCAGAAAAGTGTCCTTAAATAGCTGTCAGCTCTCTCCTGCTCCTTCAGTTCCTTTAGTTCATCTCCTCCTAGTTCTGCTCTAGTTCAACTAAAATAAACATAAAAAACTCATTTCTTCAGCATAATATCTTTGCAAGTTTTACACAAAAATAAAGCATGAAATACTAGTCCGTGGCAATGCAAGTGTACTTTTGTTGACCCTTGCTATCACTGTGTATTTTCAGCATGAAAATGTGATTTAGCGAACTTAGTGGCTGTGTCCTTAGAGCTGTATAGCCAAATCTGCATTGACATTTGCTCTTATTGCAGGTTAATTTGCATTCATTTAAGGATGAAATTTCTTCTTTTACATTCTAATAATTAAAGCTGCATTTCAGTTTTCACATGAACAATCTACATTAAAATGTTTAATTATGCATATGACTGTATATATATGCATATGCAAAAGCATGAGTGTGTGTACACATAGGAGAGATTAAAATGGGAGGGTAATTTTTAATCTTATAAAAGGTTTAACTCACACTACTGTTAAATAAATGCATATATTTATAATATGTAAATTATAATAAATTGAGAACTACATAATATACAGTTTCATTTTGAACGGAGTCTAGATAAGCCCTGCAATGAAAAAACATCTCTGGCATCATTGGCCTTTTTTTTTTTTTTTCCCCCAGACCAGTTACGAGTCTGAGAGATTAGCAGGCATTTAGATGGTCTGTAAGAAGTTAGTGAGACTTCTGTATTATCCGAAAAACCCATACAATTCCCTACTATCGCATCTTCTATTATTGTAAACCACAGCACCAAGAATGGGAAGCGTTGAGTGAACAGAAGAAACATGCAGAGGATCTCATGTTAATGAGGCGAGTCAAACATGGTTAGCAAGCATAAGACAGTGCAGGAAGTTGCCTTCTGAGGAGGAGATCTTGGGATGGGAAGTGAAAAAGATCTGTGACCATTTTCATACTTAGTTGCTGTTTAAAGAGATCCACTATTGTCCCAAAAGTGGGATCGTTTTCCTGGTGTGTAGTATGCCAATATACAAACAGAGCAGAGGTATTTTATTTATTTCATGTCTGCACAGAGATGGGTGCTAGATGCTAATTCCACAAAGCTTGCACACCACACACAGAATCTACCACGTATTTATCTTGTTCAGGATTAGAAAAACCCACCTAAATTTATGCTAATTGGTTATTAATTACTGCATCATCTACTATTGGTCATGTGTATTTAAATTAGCCCACATGCTCCTTGAGGGTGTATGTGGGGGTAGTTTGCATAGTCCTTTAACTGGGTGGGTGGTCATGAATTCCCCCAGCCACCTTTCCCTTCCCCTAGTTACTGCGATTTTTGTTGACTTCAGGCCTGCCTGGCAATCACCCAGCTCTTGGTGCTTTCTGGGGCAGGATATTTCTTTTTTATCAGTTTTTCAGCTCTCCTTGAAGGATAGTCTTTAGCAAAGCAAGCTTTTTATCAGTCTTTCAGCTCTTCTTCAAAGGTATAGTCATTAACAAAGCAAGTAGTGCATTTAACCCTAAAGTAAATATTATCTAAGCACTAACCCAAACACATTTCTATCCTTGTAAAGTGGAAAATTCTACTTTATAGATATCACCAGTGATCACATAATATGAAAAGAAGAACAAGGCAGTTATCACAGCAGCTGAAACCTGATAAAGGTGTACAGGAGGCCTGGAGCCACTGCTCCAGGCTGCACAAGACTACCAAAGGCATTGGGCAATGAGGTGACAAACATTGGACAATGTTAGAGGAAAATATCCAGCACTCCCAGAGAGCTGAGGATGCTGCAGCTCCATGCCCCTCCATGCGCTACCAGTTGCAAGTCTGAAGATGTATTCCTAGCAGGCACACACACATAGAACATTCATACATCACATATACACATATATACATCGCCAGACACACATATCACTGACACTCAGAGTACTGACAGGAAAACAGACAGCACTAATGTCCTCATCCTGCTTCCCTGTCTGGCTGAGCAGGATGGAAGTCCACTATTGAGAATATATACATACGTACATACATACATACATACATACATACAAGGTGGATCCCTCCGGGGGCCGGGCTCAGTNTATACATCGCCAGACACACGTATCACTGACACTCAGAGTACTGACAGGAAAACAGACAGCACTAATGTCCTCATCCTGCTTCCCTGTCTGGCTGAGCAGGATGGAAGTCCACTATTGAGAATATATACATACGTACATACATACATACATACATACATACAAGGTGGATCCCTCCGGGGGCCGGGCTCAGTTTGCCCAGTAGCTGCCCCTGGATATCAGCCTCCCCAGTTTCCGCCTTCCCAGGTCCCAACGGTCAGACAAACATACAGATCAGTAAAGTATTTGAAGGCAGGACTTCTCAAATCTTACACAACCACTCAAATTGCTTGATCATTGTGCTGTTTTTCTTTTGGAGGGGGGTTCATTTTTGGTTTATTTTGTTTTGTTTTATCTTTCGTTAGTTTGCATTTCTTGCATGCTTAACTCACTGGATATATCCTTCATTTTCACTTATTTTTCACTGCATTTCATTTTGGGCAGAAGTGATTAGTTTGTCTGCTTTCCTTTTTGGACAAGAATCCCAGAAAGCCAGATTCATAATTCGTTTGTGTTTTTGTATGCTTTATTTTCAATGAAATGCACCCATTTATGTCTTTATTATGGTAACTTTTATGACTGAAGTACACAGACCTTTACTGTACCATTAGCAACGGTATGAATGCTGTCATGTTTCTTGAGACTATCACCTAACTTTCACAATACAATGTATTTCAGAAAATATATTTTAGTTAAAATTCAATAGGATTAGTTTATGTTTATTACTGCATTACAGGAAAAATTGAGCAGAACATTACCAAAAAAAAAAAAAAATCTAAAAAATGCCAACAACTGCTTGAAGGGCAGCTACAAAAAATGGTAGACACTTTCAGCAGTATTTCTAAAATTCTATGAAATAAAAAATAAATATTTTCCTATATTTTAAAACATTTGTTGTTTATTCTTTTATGGGTACATTTACAATGACTTTGCAAACAACCTTTTTCTTTCTAAGCTTACCTTTTGTTTGGTTTTTTTTCCAGTTTATATACTCATCAGACAAGGAAGATACAGAGGCTATTCTTCTGTCCTAGGGCATGAGGAACTCATGTTTAGGTAAGTCTAATGTCTAAATCAGAAACTGTAGGCCCTATAGTCCTCTTCACAGGAAAGCTACTTCTGCAAGGATTTTCCCCTTGCTCTTCTATCACTCAGAACCACTATGAGTGTTCTGTAAGCCTTTGTTATCCTTTTTCACCTTTACTATATTAAATGAAGTAACCTTATCAGAAAACACCTTTTTTCATAGATTAGTTATAAACAGACTGACTAGGACAAGTTCCACTGCAGCTTCCTATGAGTGTACTGGTCACCTCACTCTGAAGTGAGAATGGCTTTTCATTGATGTACTTTGTTTTCTGCCAGTCACTGCTTATATGCATACAAGGCCTATACACAGAATACCTGATAGAAAAGTTAAGTGTTTAATTCTACGAGGAAGAAAATAGATCAACCGGCAACTAAAAAAAGCAATATTAGTCTCAATTAAAATAATTTTTGTATAAAGTGGAAACTACTTAGGTTTTGCCTTCCATAAATCTCTACTATTAGAAAATTAACTTTACACAAATGAATTTGATGTTGTCATTATTTGTTATCATTTATACATTTGTAGATAAATATTTTTCACTCATCTCTAAAATAAATTTATATGTGATCTGGAAAAGTATTAAATCACTGAGTTTACCTTTGTCTTCTTGTGATGAAATAAGTTTGAATTCTTTCAGCCCTTTTGATTACATTGTCTTTGTTTCAAGCTATGTATACCTAAGAATACACAATTGATATGAAAAGATACAAGGTAACAGAGAACAAAGGTTTCAGTGAACCATGGAGGAATGAAGAAAACGTTTGTCA
The DNA here is from genome assembly GCA_013400195.1 of Aramus guarauna. Taxonomy (NCBI): domain Eukaryota; kingdom Metazoa; phylum Chordata; class Aves; order Gruiformes; family Aramidae; genus Aramus; species Aramus guarauna. Next base: position 215,972 of record VXBL01002078.1, on the reverse strand, counting down.
TTTTAGTGGTTTGGGGTTCTTTTTTTATTATTTAGTGGAAGTTAACTAGATTTCTCTGTTTATTTCACTGAAGACTCTGTATGAAATGTAGAAAAGACTGAATATAACTTAGAGTTATACTGCCTGGCTGAGTTTTCATATATATTTGATTATAATATACTTAATTAAACAATAGTAGAAAAAGTTTGGTCTAGTTACTTCACTGCTTCACTACATTTCAGTGAAAATCTCAATTACAGAATCTTTAAAATTTATCTGTATAATCCAGGCACATTTATGAAGCAATGAAACACAGAATACACTCATTTTTGGTCACAGAATTTGTGTGTGTGTGTATGTGTCTGTGTGTGAAATGGGTATAAATTAGATAATAATACTCTAAAATCAAATGCCTGTGAAATATAAATTCTCCAAATCTGCATGCTCTGCATAGCCCAGAATGACACAATGTCTGGGAAATCATAGAATCATAGAATTCTATGATTTCCATAGAATCATGTTTGATGTTTGATGTTAGTATAAAAATGAAGTGAGAAATGAGTAGTCATAAAAATCTTCTGACTATTTTGTCACAGCACGTTTCATCAAAGAAGAAACTCCCCTCCACTGAAACTTCCCAACCCACAGTTTTCCCAAGTCATTTGTAGGAGCTTCCTTATTTTTTTCCTGCTCAATGCCATCTGTAATATATGCTTTATCAAAATTATTTAAGACAGATTGGAAGTCCACTGAAGGGCTATCTATCTGTATTATCATTGAATTTCTCCCAGAAATGCCTTTTTTTTTTTTTTTCATGTTTCAGCAATATAAGTTGTATTCTTAAAAACAAAAACAAAACAAACAAACAAAAACCTCCACAAACCAAACAAAACCTAAAACCCATGAAGCATGGAAAAAGAGCAACAAAGTGGCAACTATTATTCTATGTGCAGAAAGAATTACAGCTGCAGTTCTCAGATATCAATTCAAAAGGTCAACAGATTTTAAATACACAGTTCTAAAAAGCAGTGTCAGTCACAGTAACTACTGTTGACCTCTTTTGAAATGTTTCTGTCTGAAGTACATTTAAGCCAAAATATAGGGCAATCTATGCAAAACTTCAGACATTCAGGAGCACTGCCCTATGTACTATCACGGGAAGAATTTAGAAACTGAAGAGAGACCATAGTTGTGCTACAGATGTGAGATGATATTCCTCATATTAAATGAAAATATTTCACTCTACTTTCTCCTTTCTTAGAAAAGGAGTTCTGCTTCTGACATTGGCACTATTGCTGTTCTACTGCGGGTTTTTTGCCTGTGGGAGGACAGAATGAGATGAAAGGAAAAACCTTCTGCAGTGGTGGCTTGGAAAAAGAGCAAGGAAAAATAAGTATGACAAAATTGTTAATAATAATTAAAAAAAAAGCATTCAGGTCAACTAGAATTATTTCTGATTTTATGTTGAAAAGATATATTATTACATTCTGAGAAAAAAGTCCTCTAAAAAGCAAAAAAGTTAAATTTCAATATTTGCATATTTTCAAAAACAAGTGTTTAGGTTTTTCCTTAAAACTTTATTTGGAAATTTTTAAAAAGTTTAATAAGGGTGTGTGTGCATGTGTCTACATATATGATCAGGTAAATTTAATCTTTGGTCACAATAATATGTTCTTTTGTTGCTTTCTACGTTGAAGGACAAGCAGACAAAACATTTCGATTTAGACTTTAAAAATCCCTTTGTTATTCCATTTTACCTCTTAACTATTGTTCTTTTAAAATGGGATTGAAGTGATGACTCATCAAATTAACCAGAGATAATAGAATTCTGAACCTCCTTTCTAAAAAATGCCGTAGAATCAAAATATATTTTTACAGTAGTTATTGAGCTGAATTATTTTGTTGGTTGTATATGTCAAAGCATTAACGTATTACCTTCACATTTTACTTTCTGAATTAAGCTAATTGATTAAATAGTGAAGATTTTGGTGGGGATTGACTTTTTGGCTGATTTCTATTTTTAAGTAGCATATCACTTTGTATATTCTATTTCCCTAAATATTTCAGCAAAAGCATAGAAGATACATATTGAGGCTAGCTTGATCTTCCAAAATAATCAAGGTATAATCTGAGCATTGGAAGGCAGTAAAATTCCAGATGTAGCTTTTTATGGTTTCCAAGTTCTGAATTTCAACCCCAGAGTTTCCCTTCTCAAAGCTGGACTGTGTTCCCTGCTTAAACTGTGCTGTTAGTCTAGCACTAATCATTGCCTGTCTCAAAACAAACAAACAAGCAAAAACAAAAACAAAAAAAACCCCAAACCCAACCAAAAAAAACCAAAAAAACAAATCAAAACAAAACCCATAAAACCCAAACAAGTAAACAAATTAAAAAACAACCCCACCCCCCAAAAAAGAAAACACATTTTCTGGGAAAGGAGGAGTATTAGAAATACATTAAGCTCTTCTAACATTTGGTATATTGTGACTGTATCTGTAGCTGTGTATAAAAGGAACCAGAGAAACATTGCCTGGTACTGTAAAAATTAGTCTACGGCCCTAAATCCAGCCCAGAATTTAAGAACACATTTCTATTTAAATATGTACATGATCTCATAAATTTTAGTAGGATTAATCTTTTGCTCTAAACTTTCAGAGATTATATTTTGATTGGTGATGGTGTTAGATGCAGTGCCAGGGAATTTTGCATATCCTTTCAGTATTTAAGAAAATCTGATATCTTTTTATGTAAGTACTTTAACTTTCTTGATGACAATATATAGCAGTTCAATAGCAGTTCCAATATGGAACATATAGCCAATTAAACAGTCTAGAAAATTATATAAGTGGATTTGCCTTCCATTTCATTCTACCTTCTATTGCAAGCCACTTACAAAATGTTTATCTTTCAAAATTTCATTCACAGTACTGTCTGTGTTTGTGAAGTGAATCTTGAAATAAATAATATTATTAAAAAAAAGTTAACAGAGGAACAGAAATTTTTGTTAGTGGGTACCAAGGAGTACACCGAAATGTAGAATTCGGAAATAGCCTATGAGAAAGAAACAAAAAGCTAATTTCTAAAGAAATACCACAGGGTAAAGTAAGCCTTTAATTAACTTCTAAAGAGCCTAAATAAGAATAAAATAAGAACCAGTAGGGTTTTTTTTTCTAAACTAGTTCAAAGCAATTTAGAAACTAATTTTCAAAAAGCATATATATAATTCTATTTGTGAGCTCAGAAGGAAACAAGAGGAAAGGGATCATATCATTACACTTGATACTTGGTAATTATGATGCCAGAAAAGACCTGCTTCATGGTTCACGTAGCACATTTGTTGATAGTATAAAGTGGAGGCATGATCTAAATTTTAGAGAACTTAAGTTCAAAGACTATTCCGTCACAAAAAACATTCATTATCCATAAAAGACAGAATAACAAAAGATTTTCAGATGTGCATAGTTGACCTATGGGTAGTAAGTAGGAAGAAAGCACCAAAATGTTAAATAAAGTAGTAAAGAGAGGTCAGGCAACTGAACTTCAATACTGAGCTGTCAGTTAGACATACTGTGATGTCTTGATAAGACATCTTCATTAGTATAGTGCACTGTGAGTGCCAAAGTGCGGAAGCAATCAAGTTTTCCCTCAAAAAAGGAATTTTAGACAGGTAAGGGAACAGGGAAACAAATGGGTAAGAAAAGAATGAAATTTAGCCTCGTAGACATTTTTGTCTTAAATGTCTCGGTTGTCTCTGATGAAAGAAAGCTTACACAGAACTCTATAAATAACCCATGGAAACCAATTGAAACACCTAAAGAAAATGACCAAACTGCAGAACTGCAGAAATAATTGATCAAACACTTGAATAATAACAAGATTTCTATATGATTGATTTCCATTTGTGCTTAGAGACACTCACACTAGAAAGAGTATAATTGAGAGTTCATTGACAAGTGGCAGTCAGCGGGAAGAACATTCTTTACAGTGTCCAAGTTATTGAACTACTGTAGTATGCATCATTTAATGAACACTGTGTCTGTTCCAAGGACTGCACATTGTGGTACAGAACTAAATCTTAGATTGCAGTAAATACCTTTTTTTCTTCTATTAAAGAACTTGCAAACTTTTTCAATTTAATTTATAATAACTTTTCCTCTCATCATGCTATAGTAGTGAATTACAGGAGCAAGATTTTGAACCCTGTGATACAACATGTACTGCTTGACATCACCTAGATTTTTCATTTTAATAACCTTTATTGTCAGGTTAATACTAGCTCTTCAGTACTGATGTGTTAGGAGTATTTTATCAACTACAATACATATGTGGACTTTTGTGTGGATCACATGGACAGGCAGGAAGTCCTATCTTGGAATCAATTTGTAACTCAGAACAGAAAGGTTTTATGTGTCAGGCTGCTACTAATCGTGCATTCTATTACTGTTTATGGTAATATTAGTCCAGAAAACCTCTATTTAGATTAATAGTATATAGAGTTCATATTCTTTTTAACAGACATATTAATTGAAATTAATTTATATCTCCTAGTAATTGAACGATTGACTTTGAACGTCACCGGAAGAGAACCAGAAATAAAGTTTTCTAGAAGCTAAATTTTAAAAGTACATAGGATAACAGATATTAGATTGGATAATTTAAATTCTTGCCTATAATGAACGAAGAAATGAAAGGAATGTTATGTTATGTTATGTTATGTTATGTTATGTTATGTTATGTTATGTTATGTTATGTTATGTTACAACTCCAGGCATGGATGCAACCCTAGTATTAGTATGGAAAAGTAGTGTTACCTGTCCCTCCACACTGAGTCATGTGAGGAGTACACATTTCTTCCATCTCAATCACAAGGGAGACAACACTTCCAAGTGGGTTTTCTGGGGATTAAACCTGGCCAGCAGGCATGAATATATGTATTTTTAGAAGCTGCACACCATCAAGTTATTCTTTTGCCTTGGAAGTGTACACAAATTATCAACACCAAGGCACTGAAAGGTAGCTGGTTCTTTAGAATAAATCCTTGATTTCAATTATACAGTAAAGCGGAATATATAGTAATATGCTGGTTATGTCTAGTATAAGATGGCCATGCAAAGCAGGTCAAGATTTTCCTGTTTTAAATTTTCTGTACTGTGTAAATCTTCCTAGGACATCATCTATAAAAACCTTTTTATGTGACCTTTAATGCATTTGCCCTTTGCAAGACCTTTCAGAATATTAAGAGTTTTCTAAAAGAGAAAAATTGTCTGAGAAATACACTGTGTTTCTACTACTAGTAGAAATTAAGCTAGCATCTTTTTCACTTTCAAGGTGAAGCACAAATTCTTAGACTAAATCTTTAATTTATGACATTTGTTTGCCACTCACAGATTGGTGGTTTATCCTATCACTACAGATTCTTCTTATAGTCATCCAATCCATCCTTGTTTAGCATTGGGGTTCCTGTGAGGTATTAAAACTTATCTAAATGCTTATTATTAGAGTAGACACTGAGATAAAAGCAGTTATCAAAGAAATAATGAGAAAATTAAAACTAAATCTTAAACCCCACTCCTCTCTTCTTCCTGGGCTTAACTTTACTCTCGAATTCTCTATTGCCTCCCCCTGAGTGACAGAAGGGAATGAGGGTTGCAGTCAGTTCATCACACGTTGTCTCTGCTGCTCCTTCCTCTTCAGGGGGAGGTCTCCTCACAGTCTTCCCCTGCTCCAGCTTGGGATCCCTCTCATGGGAGACAGTCCTCCATGAACTTCTCCAATGTGGGTCCTGCACATGCAGTGCAGTCCTTCAGGAACAGACTGATCCAGCGTGGAGTCCTCTCTCCATGNGTCCTTCAGGAACAGACTGCTCCAGCGTGGAGTCCTCTCTCCATCGCATCACAGGTCCTGCCAGGAGTCTGCTCCAGTGCAGGCTTCCTATGGGGTCACAGCCTCCTTTAGGCACATCCATCTGCTCTGCCATGGGGTCCTCCACAGGATGCAAGTGGAATCCTCCCATCATCCTCCGACGGCTGCAGGGGGACTGCCTCACCGTGGTCTTCTCCACAGGCTGCAGGGGAATCTCTGTTCCTGTGCCTGGAGCACCTCTTCCCCCTCCTTCTTCAATGACCTTGATGTCTGCAGGGTTGTTCCTCTGACATCTTCTCACTCCTCTCTCTGTCTGCACTTGCTGTTGCCCAGCAGTTTTCCCCCCTTCTTAACTATGTTACTCCAGAGGTGCTACCACGGTTGCTGATGGGCTTGGCCTTGGCCAACAGCAGGTCCATCTTAGAGCTGGCTGGCATTGGCTCTATCGGACATGGGTGAAGCTTCTAGAAGCTTCTCACAGAAGCCACCTCTGTAGCCTCCCTCACTACCAAAACTTTGCCATGCAAACCTAATGCATCTACATATATTTATACCTTTTTAAGAGCTGTATTATCTTCTGCTTACTGGTTGTAGGCTATAAGCAATATACTGCTGAACTGTCAGAAAGGCAAAACAATGTGTGATCTTTGTTTTCTTTTCAGGGAAAATCATGGACGAGTAATGATTATTTGTGCAGTTACAAAGTTGTGACATTTGTTTTTGAAGAGTTTGGAAGTTACTTGTAATGGCTTTGTGTATAACAGTATTGTGTGAGGAGAAAAAATAACTGAAAACTCAAAAAACAAACACTGTGGAGCTTTTAAAAGACTTCTGTAGTAAGAAGCTTTTCAGAGAGGACTTCCACAGTCATCAAAACACTCATTTTGCTACAAAAGTTCATCCAAATGTAGCTGTGCTTGTATTTACTGCTACTAAAAAAAAAGGCCGATCTGGTCTTTCATATTCTATCTCTTTAGGCATGCAGGAGTTAGAATGGGAAACATTGCAGTAATTTTGCCAGTTGTCTGCTTTTATAAGTACATCCACTGTTAAAAGGCACTGACCATTGCTGAGGTGAACTGCTGTTTACACCGTGATTACATGTTTTGAAAACCCTTCTGAATTGAAGTTGGTTGTGGTGATAGCATGAAAAGAATTTCTCTCAAAAATAAGAAGATTGTGTACAGGTGGCTCTCGCAGATAGTTCAAATCTTTCAAGCATGAATAAGTCTTTTGAACTTGTGGCCTGAGTGGAAACTACATCAGTTGTGGTGTTACACTTGTGTAAATCTGTTTTGAGTCGAAAACGGAGGACTCTGTCCAGGAGCTTCTCCTTAAGTTTTCTGCATTGCAATGGCATCCACAACTATAAAAAGGGACTCTTTACAAAACTCATTAATTGGCAGGCAGCATAGAAGTCCAAGAAGAATAAAGATTAGTAGGCTGATCATTTTTCAGGTTTTTTAATGAATATTTTAATATAGTTAATACCTTTGACATTTTGCATTAGTTACATAATTATTTGGGGGCAATAAAGGATGTAAGATGCTCAGTTTTACTTAGCTTAAATTAAAAGAAAAAAGCAAAGTAAACATACTTTAAAAACAAAAAAAAAGAGTCAAAGTTAATTTCTAACCAATTTTAGTATTTATTTTACATAATGGAAAGTGGATTTAGCTACTATCTCAAAGTTGGGCATGTAAGCTGAACTTATTATGTAGGCTTTCTTAATAGCCAGTGAAATGAAACAGGCATTTCTAGGAAATTGTTCATCCTGAATCGTAATATATGTTGAAGAGAAATGTGATGAATCATCCGTGGAAATAATTGTCCTTTGACTCTTGGGAGATCCTGAATGACTAGTTTAGATCAAATGCTAGATAGTTAATATTAAGTGAGATGAATTATGTTCTGAATATTGAATCCAAACCCACAAAATGTAACAGTGAAAGAAAGATTTAAATGTTGGAATATCCAGAGACTTTGTGAACTTTGATGCTGATTTACCAGGCCCTTCTTTGGCAACATTTTAACATTTAACATCTAAACATAAAAGTATTTGCTGCTGTCTCCCGAAATACCATTTTCAAACTGCTTTTACAAAATGACATGGAGTTTCCAGGAACCACCTATGCCTAACAATTAAATTGGCTCAATGCCTTACCATTTTAGTGACAGTGGTAGCTTTTGACTTGCTGCCAACAAGAATGATCTGCTTTTTCTAAAGATTACTGGGTGTTATGCTAATGACTAGCTATGAACAAGCATTGTTTTTCTGAAATAAACCTGAAAGCTATACTGCAGTGTATTCATATTATGAAAACTTTTTTTGGTGGTTATGACAAGACAGGATTACTGGTAAAAGGTAAAGAGCTTTTGGTCTCCTTGCAAGGTGTTTTTCAAGAAAACGTTTATGGAAAGTAATATTGAAATTTAGAGCCTCCTCAGAGTGTTATCACTGTAAATATAAAGACTCAAAACTGATCCATGAATGGTAACTAATTATGCATATTGACAAATCTATTAAAAATCACTTAAAAATTAGAATGTAAAGTTACTGTTTTCTGAATCTTGCACATAATTTAATTGCTATACAAAATACTATCACCAAGAAAAGAAAACTTCCAGTAAGAATAATGAAAATGTTATTTAAAAGGAAAACTTTTTTCCTTGTAAAACATTTTACCATTTTACTTGCAAAAAATAATGTTACCAAGCAAAAATAACTCTTTATAAAATAAAAAGCTTCATATAAAACAATATAAATAGCTACTATAACTAAAGGGAAGAATTATTCCTTATTTATTAAAGTATACATAAATAAATCCACTCCACTTTCCAGAAGATTTTCTCCTGTATGAACTTTCTTACCTTAACTGTAGATTAATTTTTATCAATGCAAAGAATCTTCGAGAATCTTTAGACACTCATTAAGTCATGCTTAATTTTTTATTCTGAAATTAACTAACATGAACATCCCTGAATAAGGCTATATTTGTGACTTAAGATTCAGCCATCTTGTTTAGCTTCAGCTTCATGACGCACTCTTATAAGCACCCAAGTTAGGAACTTAATTAATAATTAATTAATTATAAGGTTGTTAAGTTACCTATTTCTTATTCTTTAGAGTAGTTTTTTTCAGAGGATTTTTAAAGGAAATATAAGGCAAGGTTGGGAAAAAATATGAACTACTTATATGTTTACAAAACTACACACTTTGGTATGTGATAAAATACTCATTGACAAGAACTTATGCCCTCACTGAGTTTCTGACATCAACTTTAATCCTACATGTTGATTCTTGAAACACTACTGAGTTGCAAGTCATTATTATCATTTATTCGATGATCATTTTCTGTGCAAATGATTTGGACTATTTTGTTCTGCATTTACCAATTCAAATGACCATGTTCTTTGTTTTCTGGCACATACACGGCTATTTATTTGTTACACTGTGTATTTGTTATTTTCATGATAGATATTTTTGTGGACTCTTCTGCTACCATAGTTGTTAAATATGGTGGTTATGTCCTTAAAAAATTATTGCTTTCAAAATTGTCTTCATTTGAGAGCAGGAAAAAATAAAAGACTGTTAAATCTTGCCTCCTCTATAGTCCATAGTTTTTATTATCCTTCAAATTCAGAAGAATATATTTGGATCATTCAATGGAAAATGTAAAAATAGCTCTCATACATAACTTTTTAAAGAACTGACAAAAATAGTACAGTATCCAAAGGAATATTTTTTACACCAACATGCTTCCAATTTTTTCTTATTTTTATCTAGATGCCAATTCTTTCCAGTAATATTTCAAAGCCAGCAATGAACAATTGCAAATGTTTGAGTATATTACACTTTCTGGTGGGAAAAAAATGAGAAGAGTTACAGTATATGACCATACCTGCCATCTTAGATATCTCTCTGAGAAAAATTTCATTTGAGTAATAACAGAGTAACACAAAAAGAATATCAGTAGTTTTGTTGTACCTTCAAATATTATGAATTGTGATATTATATAATGAATGCATTTGAGATCCATTTCTCAAGACCACGCCTTTGAATAACACAATAGCATGATAAGTATTCTAATTAGCATTGTAGAGAACTCTAATTTAAAATAACACAATCTCAGATTCATTATGCATGTACACTTCAATTAAATAGTACTTACTGGGGTCATAAATATCTTAAACCCCACTCCTCTCTTCTTCCTGGGCTTACAATAGACTGAAGATTAAATCATCATTACAACAGTCAGTTAAAAAAAATACATTTTGTGATTTCTTTCTATAGAAAAAAATAAATATATAGCCCATTAATCCTTAAAGTAGTATTTATCATCTTTGCAGAGACAAATGAATGGTTATACTATATACATCCTACAGGAATTTAGGGATTTATTTATCCTTACTTGAAACCATACCAAAAGACTGAAAGTCTCAGATGAGATTTTTCCCAATATTAAGTGAATAGAAGAAGAGAGACCTTTGCTTTAGATCAGATCTGGTTTGTTTTCCCATAAATATTGAGCAAACTAGACACATATGTGGAGTTGTGGTCACTTACTTTCAGATCCATTTGATCTTTATTCCTTCACCATTACATGAATAGTGACATTCAGAACAAGAGGGTATCAGTTTACTATAGAAGTTTAATGTACCCATTTACTCAAGTCTTGTGTGTCTATGAAATGCCTGTACATTGTGAACAGAAGGAAAACACAATTGTCACCAAATAGCATTTACAATATTTGCTGAAATTTTTTGTAAGTATACCTTCTATTCTATTAACAAACTCCCCCTGAAAGAAGGAACATGGCCAGTAGTTTGTGATATCAAGTGCAACAGGGAAACTTTTTTAGCAAAGCAAAGGGTAGGATTTAGCTATGACTGCAAGTATATGGGAAAGAATCTGAAGAATTAAATTAATTGTGATCTTTTGGGCTTTGGCTGTGTACATTGGAGAATCATATTAAAAAATACTCTGTATAATACTTCTTTATACAGTTTAGCTTATTGGCAAGCATATAGTTAAGATTTTACACTGCTTAAACTCTTTTTTCCCTCTTATTCATCTTTGGGCATGGTCTTTAATGCATTATTATACTGTGTACTGAAAAATGCAATCATCCTCACATAATGACTGTTTGCCTCTATAGCTGCAAGAGACCCTCACTCCTGGTCACAATTTTTCATAATGTAATGATTTCTGCCAGCAGAAGAGAAATGTTCAGACCTGTCATGGAGTCCATAATAGTAGCAGAACTGACTACTAGTGGGTAAAATCTGTAGCTAGAGAGCTAATCACCTCATCAATCAGGGTTTTTTTAATAATTATTATTTCTATTAGTTATGTTATTCTGAAGGAGTTATATGCTTATTGAATATACTTTAGGTCTTCTTTAGGACATTGAGTGGCAATTCAGTATATCTGCACAAGAATAATGTTTGGGATATATTTTCCATTGCTGGTGTTTGGAATGAATTTCAACATGATTCTTCAGAATTATGTATAAAGATTAAAATAAAAACACTCTGAGAACATGGTAGACAAATAATGGTTAATGGTGTGTGAAGGTCCTTTGTAAAGAAGCTAAGATTTATGATTTGTAATATAAAAAAATGCATACATCAGACATTAAAATGCAAGAGTCTAGATTTATGTAATTGAGAATATGACCTGTCAGGGAAAGAATTACATATGCTTCACTTGAACGAGTAAGTGGAGTATCGGTTACTACATAGGTACTGGATAGATAGTGATATTACTGACTAGTGAAGTTTATTCACAGATATTCCATGAGTGTAGTTTTGGTACTTGTTAAGTTTGTTTACAAAACAAACTTAAAACTTATTTTTAAATGTACCATATCTTCCTTAAATGTTAATCAGGAGGTGATATATCCCCTGAAATAAGAACTTAGAAGCATGCAGGATAAGTAGTTGAAAGAACTGTTCCATTATTGCAATGTTAATTGTCTCTATAATTCTGTTCTCACCATGAGATTTACTAATGTATAGACAACAAAATTTACCGACATTTTTGACATGAAATTCCAAGAAGAATTGCATCGGTCCTCTGTTTCAATTAAGATACACAAAATTCAGATAAGTTGCTCTAAGTATCTTCACTTTTTTTTCCTCAGGTGCAAGCTCATACCTGTATGAAATTAATACATTACATCTGAGCATTTGGTATTTAACTAAAGATACTATGAAGTTTATTTACTAAAGGTAATCAACTTTTTCTACTCTAAGATGGAAAGTTCTTAAGCAAATGAAGTTTTATTTTTGTATGACTAGTTCAGGGGAAAAAAAAGGTACTTTCTTTTTCCAAATCTTTCAGAACACAGAACTGAATAACACCAGAACACTTCTTACAGTTTCTATTTCTGTTGTGTATTCCAGCTAGGGGGAAAAAAAACCAACAAAAAGCAAACAAACAAAACCCCCCACCATCCCAAGCCACAAACAAAAACAAACAAACGAAAAAATTTCCTTTGGCTCAGTTTGATTCTTTCCTTGGTGTACTTTGTATTATAAATAACAGATTTATTTTTTTTTAATATTGAAAAAGACCCCTAATTCCACCAAATTTGAGACTCTTAGTGAGACCATTAGTGAATTAAGTAAATTAGTTCTTATTCTTCCCACTCTAGTTGGTTTGGAAAGTCATTCATAGTAATGGAAGGGGATTTTTTTTGTCCATTTACTGATTATTGTCTCCACTGGAAATAAGAATATAAGTCCAAGTCAACAACAATCATATCATCGTATAAAAATAATAATATTATAGAAATAATATGTGAAGCAAAAATATAATTGAATGACAATTTACTACATTTTGTGCAACTTCATTGAGTAGAAATAGCTCTGTTAGTATGCTTATCACAAAAAATGAAATCAAATAATAATTAGAAGTGTTAATATACAAAATTACATTTTATCAAAGATAATATGAGCCTTCGTATATCATGTGATATGTCATCAACACTTCTTTCAGATTGCTGGCAGCTATAATCCTCTGATTTTGCAATAGAAGCATTAAAAAAAAAATTCTCTCAAATAGAAGCAAGATTCCAGTATGCTAACATAAAAAGAAAAAAAAAAAATTAATTACTTCAACTTCCATTTTCAGTAACATTTTTTTCATAAGCCAGACACTGTACAGATTCCTCAAAGAGCTATTCCTTTTCTGTTTCCCTGACCCTTCTCCTTATAGCTATTTCTTTACACAAGCCATTCTCTTTTCTGATAGCAATCTTTCCTTGCTCAACTTAAGAGAGATAAACCCTAGGCAATGTTAAAAGGCATTGCCTCTTATCTTTGCACATTTGATTCTGAATCTAACAATGAAACTACTCTATCAAGCCAATGAGTCCTTAGTATGGGATATATATCAATTTCTTACAGCAGCATCAAAAGACATTTAATCTTTGCAGAAAGCCTATTAAACAACTATTTTCAGAAAATGTATTAATTGCTAACACACTGCAATACTGTTTGATACTGCAAAGAGCCTAGGATACTATAAATATATCTCTAGGTGTAGATAACTCTACTTAGAGGCAAAATACATAGTTTTCTATGAAAAGAGTTTATGGAATTCAACAAAACACTCACTGGTACCTCTTTTGACAGAGAATTAGTCATAGAGCTTGCTCTGCCATTGCCGAAAGAGGAGTTTAGGTATATGAAAATATAGAGACTTCTGCTGTGAATAGGATAGGAGAGTCATATATTCAGTGCCTCCACCTCTCCCTTCTTACCAAAGGCACCATAGTCAGCAAACCTCTCTCCAGAAATCTCTTGCCCTCTTCCTTTCTTGATGCTACACCTGCCTTTTCCAGTTTTCAAAGTATAACCCTCCTTCTGTGTGTCACTGTTTGGGCAACTTTTACGATTCACAAAGATACTCTGCAGGCAGGATAAATAGAGCTTCAAAGTACAAAGTCATTATTTATTGGCTGAAACACACAGGAGAATAATGATCTGCTATGCTAAGCATTAGTAGGTTCACCATTCCTGATATTCCTGATAAGGCATCCAGTGAATCTTTGTCAGCTGGGCAGTCACTGGTCAGGTGGTAAAAATTCGGCATCTGTTTCTCCTTGAAATGAAGATGATGTCTGATGCTGCTCTGCTGTTGTGTAGAAATTATTCCCTCCTCCATTAGAATTCTATATATTTTCAATTCAGTGATTTTTTTTCTCTTGAAACTGTGAATAGTTATTTTAACAATCCTACTTCAATAGATTTTTGGGTTTTTTGGTTTTTTTGGCCTTGTGTAATCTGCATATGCCTTCAGGGCTATATTATTATTGGTTATTGGCTTCACAGAGAAATAGTGGGATGAATCCTATGACTAGAGCAACAGAATGGAAGGATACAAGCACTCTAGGAAGGACAGGCAGGGGAGACAAGGAGGGGTTTTTGCCCTCTATGTCAATGACTAGATGGAGTGCAGGGAGCTCCACCTGGGGATAGATGAGGAGCTGACTGAGAGCTTATGGGTCAGGGTTAAAGGGAGGGCAGGGATAGAGGACATTATAGCGGGGGTCTGCTACAGGCAACTCAGTCAGGAAGACTGAGTAGATGAGGTCCTCTGTAGACAGACAGGAGCAGTCTCATGTTCACAAGCCCTGGTCCTAATGGGAGACTTCAACTATCTTGAACACAACAGGGCACAAGCAATCCAGACAGGTTCCTGGCTGTTTGAGCACGTCCAGAGGAGGCCACAAAGATGATCAGGGGGCTGGAGCACCTCTCCTGTGAAGACAGGCTGAGAGAGCTGGGGTTCAGCCTCGAGAAGAGAAGGGTCTGGGAAGGCTACTGCAGCCTTCCAGTACCGGAAGGGGACCTACAAGAAAGCTGGAGAGGAACAGTTTACAAGGGCAAGTAGTGACAGGACAAGGGGTAATAGGTTTAAACTAAAAGAGGATAGATTTAGATTAGATATTAGGAAGAAATTCTTCACTGTGAAGGTGGTGAGGCACTGGAACAGGTTGCCCAGAGAAGCTGTGGATGCCCCCTCCCTGGAGGTGTTTAAGGCCAGGTTGGATGGGGCTTTGGGCAACCTGGTCTAGTGGAGAGTGTCCCTGCCCATGGCAGATGGTGTGGAACTAGATGATCATTAAGGTCCCTTCCAACCCAAACCATTCTATGATTCTATCATAATCTATGTACTTTCTCATTATTTAGCAATTTCCTCAGAATTTACAGGAACCTATCATAACAGTCCATCCTTAGAGGTCCCTCAGGAATATTTCTTATAAACACAGATTTCTGGGCCAAAGAACTCATTTAAAAGACAGATAATTTTGATACATTATGCCAAGTAATAAATTATTTCTTTCCCTCATTCAGTTCCTTCCTTTGCAAAAAAATAATGATAAAGCCATACCTTTTCACTATTGCAGGAATATGTTAATTATACTTTCATTCTTCTTTTAGCAAGCTAAGCATGACATGTTTGCTTGCCGTGCATTTTAAAAAATTGCTTAGCAAAATTACTGAAGGAATGCAGTTGGAGAATGATGTTGGAAAAAATCAGTGTCAGCAATATAATAACTTCTGGTATTTAATCAACTCTTGCAAAGATGTTCTGGTATTAAAATAACAAAATTGTTCTCTGGTGTCTCCTTAAAATGAGTGAAGTGTACCAAAAACTGAACTACAAAAGTATGAGGTAGGGTGATTCTCCATCAGCTTCATTGCATGTGGAAGCCTTTATTTCATGAACCAACAGCCAATGCAATTATTGAGAGCATTGCTAGTTCTAGTAAACAGGGATATGTGTTAACATTTTTTTCTGTAGAGGCCAAGTGCATGATTCTTTTTAAAAGTTTACTTAACTCAAAGATATTGAAACACTGACTAAAAAAAAAATAGTGGGAGTATATCTCTTGAGAACAGAGTAATTTAGACTAAAACATTTTTAAAACTTCAGATCATCAAAGCACATGGGTTAATTACTCTAAACCTATGAGTATATTCACGAATACAGTTAAGAAACTCATGTGCTTAACTTGTCCTGTAAAATTGGTGGACTGGGATATAACCTTCATACAGATGAAGTTGCTTTTTCTTGCCTTCAGCACACAGCTGTGACCAAAACCCATGAGTCTGCTCAACAAAAAATAGGGATAATTAGAAGTATTTATCTGAAATATTCACCTACTTACTTTACTGCACAAATTGTCCCTATAATTTTACAAAATTTGTCAACATTAATTGAAAGTATACATTCTACTTGCTCTAACTATGATATTGAGAAACAGTTTGTTACTTATATTTCTGAGATCAGTCACTGTAACTGTGAGATCTAGGTTATAACTATATTTTTCTTTGTTGAAAAATGACATCTCCTAATTTTGGGGTGAATGGGGTAGATGTCTATCCTCACCCTATGAAAGTCAGTAAAACTCTGCTATGTCTTACTGTGGAATGAGTCCTTATTTATCCCAGGAGGTTTTTTCCTTTAGAAAGATAACTTTTTTTTTTTTTTTTTTTCTGAAAGACACTTATGCTTTAAAAATGCTACTGTATATAGAAAGTAAATACCAGAAAAGCACAAACTCAGCTACAATCCTTCTATGTAATTCAATTAATATTTGTTACCTGAATTAAAATATTCACTAAATAAACTTCCCAGCACAGAAACTTGTACATTTCTTAAAAAATAATACAAAAAATCTTTGAGATATCTGGATTCTAGCTAACAAGTGAGAGATCATTATCTTGTAAAGTAGTCTAAACTAAAAGCTTGTTAAATTAAAAAAAAAATAAAAATCAGTTGTTGTGGTTTAACTCTAACTGGTAACTAAGCACTATACAACCACTCACTCACTTCTGCCCCCTTCAAGGGGATGGAGAGTATCAGAACAGTAAAAATGAGAAAACTCATGGGTTGAGATAAAGACTGTTTAATGAGTAAACTAAAAGCCATGCACACAAGCAAAGCAAAACAAGGAATTCATTCGCCACTTCCCATGGGCAGGCAGGTGTTCAGCCATCTCCTGGAAAGCAGGGCTCCATCACGTGTAACGGTTACTTGGGAAGATAAACGCCATCACTTAGAATGTCTCCTTCTTCTTCTTCTTCTTCTTGTCCCAGCTTCATACACTCAGCAAGATGTCATACGGTATGGAATATCCCTTTGGTTGGTTGAGGTCAGCTGTCCCAGCTGTGTCCCCTCCTAACTTCTTGTGCACCTCCAGCCATCATGCTGGCTGGTGGGGTGGGGTGAGAAGCAGAAAAGGCCTTGACTCTGTATAAGCACTGCTCAGCAACAGCTAAAACATCTCTGTGTTATCAACACTGGTTTCAGCACAAATCCAAAACATAGACGCATACTAGCTACTATGAAGAAAATTAACTCCATCACAGCCAAAAACAGCACACTAGTAAAGGCTACAGCTTAATAATGATTCCCTCTATATGATAAACTGTTAAGGGACCATGAGGTCTGTTGTTATGCTATGTTCCATACGCAATGTACCTGTTCTCCTGCTGAGAACTAAAGAATGTCATAGACTTGGGTACCAAGTTTACTTCAGTAAAATCAGAGAAGTAAAATGAGCTATACAATCCAATTGATTTTTTTCTTTTTCTTTTTTTCCCTTTTGCATTGAAGGGAATAAGCATCATCTTGCACACTGGATGGAGAATTATCTTTGTTACTTTCTCAAGTATAACCAAATGCTGATAAGAATTTCTGTTTTTCTTTTAAGGGTTTTGGTTATCTTGGCTAATAATAAGAAAGATAAGTAGATACCAGATGTAACTGAGTTCTAAAATTTATTTTGTATTCCTTATTAATACAAATTATTGAGGCATTAAAACTGAGCTATAAGAAAAATTAAGAAACAGAAATAGACATTATAAACCCAAAGATATGTGAAAAAAGCTCTGTGACTTCCTAAATGTGGAAAAAACCCCAAACTGGTAGTTTTCTTATAGTGAGAGAAACTAAATTTTTATGTATTTCAGCAGATAAGGATGTTTTCTTTGAAGAGGAGGATTAAATGATGGTATGACATCAGCCTGCTGTAGAAAACAGATAAAGATGAATAACAATCCATTTATACACCACACTTTTTGTAAGCTGTATTTCATGACCAGCCACAAACACAGTTGTTAATGTCAATAGAAAATGTCACAAACTTTTTATTATTCTTTGTGCCTGTATAAGTATGACCAAAGTCTGATTAGATTTTAAGAGAAATACTAAGAGACTCCATACACATCAAGTTTCTCAAAAAAAGACTTTAAGATCTTATGAAAAGTGGAGGATTTATTGGTTAAGGACGAATCTCAACTAATGAAATTCCCAGAAGGAAAACTGCAAAACTTTCTTTACTTTGAACTATACACGCACATGCACACATATATATATTTATCTTCCTTGAACTGCATATATCCAAAGATATGAGTAGATATTATTTAGTTTAACATGGTACATATTTAGTTCAGTTCATTTTGTGTTTCTTCATTAATCACTTCAGCTTCTTTAAATCTACCTATGAGAATTGTGCCACATAGATAAAATGAACATTGCATATGCATTTTTGCAATGGTGTTACTGTTTAGTAAGATAACTTTCAATCAAGAAGTATCTGATACCATAAGACCAGCAAAAAGAAACCCTAATGAAATTTTTAATAAGTCTTGATTAAATTGAGTATGAGTAAGCATTAACCTAGAAAGCTAACCTCTGACAAACATGTTGAGGTTATATATCATTGGTATATATCCCATATAGTATCCTCAAAATAATTGGATGAGTTAGATTCATGCAATGGGTAGCCCAAACACCAAACTGATCCAAATGTTTCCTATTTTTTGTTAGTTTTCAGAATAATATCAAGGAACTTGTAGTCTTTTCCATGTAGAACAGGATCCTGTAAAACAATAAATGTAAATTTCTAAACAGTTACTTGGAAACAATGATCCAGAAGTTAGACAAGGAACTGTAAATTATGCTTGTACTTCCTGAAGCCTTCTTTCTGCCAAAAATGTTGAATCTGCAGTGCTGCAGTGGTGACAGCCAACATGGCTTCATGAAGGACAAATGGTGCTTGACAACTTTGTTGGCCTTCTACATTGGGCTTACAGCATTGGTGGATAAGGGAAGAGTAACTGATATCATCTGACTGGACTTGTGCAAAGCATTTGATACTGTCCCACACAATATACCTGTCTCTAAAATGGTGAGATGTAGTTTTGATGATTGGAACACTTGGTGGATAAGGAATTGGCTGGATGGTCACACTCAAAGAGTTGTGGTCAATGGCTCAGTGTCCAAGTGGAGACCGGTGATGAGTGGTGTTCCCCAGGGATTGGTGTTGGGACCAGTATTATTTAACATCTTTGTCAGGGACACAGACAGTGGGATTGAATGCACTCTCAGCAAGTTTTCAGGTGACACTAAGCTGAGTGATATCATCCAGAGTGACCTTGATGGACTTGAGAGGTGGGCCATGCAAACCTCATGAATTTCAACAAGGCCAAGTGCAAGGTCTTGCATATGGATTGCAGCAATCACAAACATGGACTGGACAGGCTGGACAATGAGCGGATTTAGAGCAGCCCTGCAAAGAAGGACTTGACAGTATTAGTGGATGAAAAGCTGAATATGAGCTGGCAATCTGCACTCTCAACCCAGAAAGCCAGCTGCAAAAGGTCAAGGGAGGTCATTCTCTTCTACTCCGCTCTTCTGAGACCCTGCCAGGAGTACTGCATTCAGCTCTGGGGCCCTCAACCCTCTTGGGGTTCTCAACACAAGAAAGACATGGACCCACTTGAGCTGGTCCATAGGAGGGCCACAAAGATGATCAGAGATGTGGAACACCTTTCCTATGAGGACAGGCTGAGAGATTTGGGGTTGTTTAGCCTAGAGAAGAGAAGACTCTGGGGAGAACTAATTGCAGCTTTCCAGTACCTAATGGGAGCTTAAAGGAAAGATGGGGAGGGACTCTGTCAGGGAATGTAGTAACAGGACAACAGGTAATGGCTTTAAGCTGAAAGAGGGTAGATTAAATAAGATATTATGAATACATTCTGCGCTGTGAGGTTGGTGAGGCACTGGAACAGGTTGCCCAGAGGAGCTGTGGATATCTCATCCCTGGAAGTGATCAATGTCAGGCTGGTTGGGGCTTTGAGCAACCTGATCTAGTGAAAGGTATCCCTGTACATGGCAGGGGGGGTGGAACTAGATAATATTTAACTCAAACCATTCTATGAATCTATGATTATATTATTCCATGATTCCATGATTCTGCGAATAACTAGTGCTCTGTCCTCATCTACCTCGTCAGTCATTTCAGTCATTTCAGGCCACAGTTGATCAAGTTGATCAAGCATGACTTCACCTTAGTGAAGCCATGCTGACTACTCCTGATGATTTTCGTGTCCATCATATGTCTGGAAATTGTTTCCAGGAATAGCTGCTCCATCACTTTCCCTGGGACTGAGGTGAGGCTGATTGGTCTGTAGTTCCCTGGGTTCTCCTTCTTGTTCTTCTTGAAGATGGGGGTGACATTTACTTTCCTCCAATCTTCAGGCACTTCTAGCAGTTTCCTTGATAAATCAAAGATTATCTGGAGTGGTCTCATAGATATGGACATCAGCCAGCTCCCTCAGCACTCATTTGTGCATCCTATCAGGGCCCATTGACTGATGTATGTCCAGTTTGCTTAAATATTCCCTGACCTGATCCTCTTCCACCAAGGATATGTTTTTCCTTGCTTCAGACTTTCCACTTTGTTTCACCTGCAAGGGGATGGGGACAAGAATGAAAAAAAAAAATTGTGAGTTGAAAGAAAAATAATTTAATAGGATAAAAAAGAATAACAATAACACAAGTTATGCAGAATTATGATTGCTCACCACCTGAACACATCCCCCCCTCCCCCGGCCCCGATCCCCAGTCTGTTTCTGAGAAGCGATTACATCTCCCTGATGGATTTTGCCAGTTTATATACTGAGCATGACTTTTTATGTTATGGAATATCCCTTTGCACAGTCTTTGTCAGCTGTCCTGGCTGTGCACTCCCAGCTTCTTGTGCACCTGGCAGGCTGAGGGAAGCTGAGAAGTCCTTGACTTAGTGTAAACACTACAACTCCCTAGCAACAACTGAAAACATCAACATGTTATCAACATACTAAATCCAAAACACAGCACTGTATCAGTTAGTAGAAAGAAAATTAATTATATCCCAGCTAAAACAAGGACAATTTCTAATGAGCCCCTCCTTATTGATGAGTATGAGTTCCAGCAGAGCATCTCTGCTCATTGGCTTCTCAATCACTTGTAGGAGGAAGTTATCATCAATGAAGCACAGGAACCTCCTGGATTGTTTATGGCCTGGATTGCTCATGATGATAATATTATGTTTAGTTATGTAATTTTCTTGTAGCTAGGACATATCTTAAACCATTGTTCTTGTTGTCTTCCTACTAATCATGAAAATTAAAACTATATAGATTACTGCGCAATAATTAGGTTTGGGAAAAAACTCAAAACATTTCCTATTTTCTGCTTCATTCCACAGTAGCAATTTACAGTGTTACATAGTTCTGTAACGTAATTTGTTACATATTAGTTTCTGTTTTATTCTCCATTTACAAAGATTAAGACTATTTAAATAATCTACTTCATGTTATAATCCCTTTTCTAGTTTTTATTTTTCTTTTATTCAGTTCCATTGCATTTATTGTCTGAAAGAGTTTGCATAAAATATCCACAATACCAGCAGGCTTTACTTTAAATTACATGTAGTGATCTTTACTTAATGGTTTATTTTCATATGTTTCACATTTATTTGTTTTTGTAATAGGGCATTTTTAACAAATCAAATTGAGTAAGCAGCATTCACTTTTCCCATTTCTTGTACAGCAAATATTTAATCAGCAGATTAAACAGTTAATTTATGTATCTCTGAAGATGTGTTGCATAATTATGACAGTAGATCTTAAATTAAATGGTTTCTAATTATTATAAATTATATTTTTGTTCTTAAATATTAAATTACATTCATTATGATTAATATGTCTTAACTTATCTTGTTCTAAGTAGAAAAACAAATAATTCTGGAGACAGCTTTTATTAGTAAGAATTTGGAAAAAATCAGATGTCAAATTCAGTCTTTTGCAGAAAAACTTAATAATGGAAGTATGAATTCAAAGAAATTACAAATTATACAAGTTTCATGAACTCAAAGCTTGCCCTAGATTTTGGCAATTTAAGCATACTTTTAGAAAGATTCCTTTAAGGATTGTTCTTTTCTGTGAAAACACTGTCTTAGCTTTCACTTTGGGGCAACATCATCAACAAATCAAGACAATAGAGAACAAAACTTCAAGACAGGAAGATAAATGAAGAGTTATGGGCAAACATTGGTTAGAACTGGAGGTTTATACCCTATGAACATTGTAAGGAGACACATAATGTCTTACAAAACCTGTTTGAATGGTTCTGTTCCCAGACTGCATGAAAATCAGGAAATTACCTTTTCTCCTAATATAATTTGAGTAATAAGACAAAAAAGTACTTGCTGCTATTACTAGTATCTTACACAAGTAATAAGACCCAATGTTATGACTTGCAATCTGTCTCCCTTCAGTCTATCTGCTTACACTTCCATACATTCTACTCTGTGTTGTAGCACCAGTTCCTCAGTCCTGAGTTTCACATTGTCTATTTTCTTCTGTAATTACTACTGAGTTCTATTTGGTGTGAAATCCTACAGAGTGCTACAAAGAGATGGGAGTTTCAAGATGGGTCTAGCTAAGATCAGCATCTGAACTTTCCATTCCAGCAAATTATACTTGGTAAAAAGGAAATTTTAGTATCTCTCTCTCCTTTGCTTATGGTCAGCATGTTTGGAAAAGCAAAACAAAACAAATCACCTCTGGAACTTTAAAAATGCTTTTTGTAACCTCAGTTAAGCAGAAAACCAGACCAGAGGTAAAACTCTCTTTTGAAGCTTAATCTTTTTTGCATGTAAATATTTAAATTTCTATTGATATCAAAGAAAAAAATAATTAAAAGTTTGACCTTTTATGTCAAATTTCAACCTGAAATCCCAGTAGTTTTAGACTTTTATGTCAAAAGAGGCTGTTTTCATCATTTAGTCTCACGCATATTACAGAGAAGTGCAATTCCTTCAGCCAGACCATGCATTCCATTAGGGTAATACAATATGGATTCACTGGATCTAACTTCATTCATTTGAGTCTCTCCTAAAAGCTTCATTTCATTGCAAAAAGCTAGAACAAAAGTATACCTGCTACCTTAAATTTAGAAGATCTGATAGGAACTCACAAAGTTGACATCTTCCTTTAAGTGCTTTTGGCACTAACTGTTGTTACGGGAACGGCTCAGGAGTCTGTCTGGCAAGAATAGATGCAGCAGATAAAATTGCTTTAAATCCACTGATTTGTTACACGTTTAGGTCCATTACGTTTAAGCATGTTTTAAACCTATTAAAATTAATGAGTAACAAATGCTTTTAAATGTTTTGCCAAAGGGGACAGATTAGTGAACTGGGAACAGATTCATTTTTTTCTCTACACAATACTTAAAATATTTTTTTAATGTAGATTAAAATCACAGCCTTTCAGAATACAATAATAGCAAATTGGATATAGTAAACTAGAACTGTTCTTATTTTATGATAATTTCTTTTTTTAATAACTATATTTATTGTAATAGCATTCGACATTTAATATAAATAAAAAGAATGTTAATGAAATAATAGCAGTATGATTAATATAGAACTAGTTTTGTCTTCCTTGTTGGCTTATTGTGAGCTATGGGCAATGAAATAAATCCATTCCCATCTGCCAATTAGAAGTTTGGTATGCTTAACAAAACCTCAAGATTTAGCAGTAAGAAAAACCAAATACAAAAATAGTTCTGCTTACTCAAACTTTGATTTAAGGTAAGTCAGTCAACTGAAAACTGGAAAACTGGAGCCAAAACAATAACATAATATGCCCTACTATGAAAAATTTCTAACACCAATTTGCACTGTGTGTTTCTTCCCAAATGAAGAAAGCTTGATGCTGAAGGAGCAGAGGAAGTTGTTAACTCCTTTTCTATAGGTGTAGATAACAAACACTGAGTGTCTGTTTTTATTTATTAAGTTATATGTATGGAGGAAATGGGTAGTTTTGTTTACTGATTTTAGTTTAATACTTCAAAAGCTCAACTAAAAGTTTAATGTATATTTCCTTTTATGAGACCTGACTGGGAAGCTGCCCTCAGTTTGTGGGTATAGTCTCAAAAGTCAGAAAGATTTATCACCTATCAGGAGGACATTCCTGCTTTCGTTTGTGGAGTGAGATAACATGCTTTTAAACACTTTTCTTTGATATTGAGCAACATTATGTTTAAAAGAAAAGGGCTGGAAGATTATTCAACTTCCATAGGGTGCTGCAGAAGTAAGAAAAGGTTGAGCCTTCATAAGTTACTTCACCATAGCCATTTATTTTATATATGTAAATGCAGTTATCTGATAGATTTTATTTTTTTTATAAATATTGTGAGTACTAGCTGAAAATATTGAATCAACCTGGAGATAAGTAGGGGCTGAGGAATATCACTGTTTCAATATTCCTGTATTAAGTTCCTGTGCATAAGTGTTTACTGGAGAAAATCTGAAATGCAGGTATGGAGGTATATGTTTGACTACCTCTTTAGGTTGTATCAAAGCCCTTGAAAATCTGTGTCCCATATTCAGAATGCTGAATATTGAAACAAAACATTATAAGTATTTAAAATTGATGCAGTACTAAAAGAAAATAAATTGCAAGTGATAAGAAACTTCTCATTGTATTTATCAAGGTCTTAAAAAGTGTCATTGTATATTTTCCCCCTTACATATATATGTTTACACAGGAAAAACAAACAAATAAACAAACAGCCCCCCCACACACCACAACCAAAACAACAAAAAACCACCAATCCCCAAAAACCCCCAATCCAAAACTTAGAGAATAAATGAGAGAGGCCTTCTGGGTTCCATTACAGTCCTATGGGACAGTTCCTATGGGAACCATACATTGACTCCAGTCCAAATGTCATTAGCTTCTGTTGCCCTCAGCAAATCAGGTTTAGATGCTAGGACTTTTTCAAGTGCATGTAATAATTCAACTCTGAAGTGGAATTACTGGCAACCTTAGGAAGGATGGCAAGCCTGATGCAGAGGCTGGCGCGTATCACCGTTATCAATAGGACATAGTAATCTACCTGGAGTTCCTTGCATTATAAGAATATAATATTTTAGCAATAATAGAACAAGTCTGGGGTCTGCTGTTGATGGGTTCTTGTTAGACCTGCTCAGAGCACAGCTTTTGTACAGGGTTTATCAGAAGCCCTTGGTTATATACAATTTAAGGAGCCTGGGAGTTTTTCATCCTTGGGGACTGTGAGAGTCAAAACCTCTTCTTCACTTCGTGTTAAACNGCTGGGGTAAAACCACGACAACCTTTTACTCCTTGCTTTCCACATAAACTACACTTGGGTTTATATTTCCTAGCTGAGCTAGGACTCTAATAAAGTGCCCAGTCCAGGTAATGTATCCAGATAAACCAGGACGTATACTAGAAGTCTAAATACAACTGTAGTTTTTACTCAGCTTAGATTCTCAGTCTCACTGAATCTCAGGAGAGAGGCAGGCATGTCTCTGCTTGGGTGATAAAAGCTCTTAGTATGGTTGGACTGAGTTGTAACAGAATACATAGCTTTTCACTTAAAAAACAACCACCAAGTCTAAGTCTTTCAAGAATAAATGAATTGCTGAGGTTATTATATCACAATTTTTATAAGGTACCCAAAATTATGCCTAAATCCCATCTTTTGTAGTTAGTATCTTTTTTCCTGTCAGAATTCCTGAAAGGATACTTTCTTTACCCAAAGAGTTTACTGGATGAATAATTCTTTTTCTCCTAAAAATGATGGGCTTTTTAAAATTAAATTTACTATTAAAATACTTGTTAATTTAATGAGTAACATTATATTGTATATTTATTTTAAAATCTTAACACTGTATGATATATGTCACAGGGAGTTTCATAATCCATTAAAAAAATAAAAGGTAAGTTTACTTGTAAAAACAGAAAATAACATAAGATTGTAGGAAGATTAACCTGAGTAAAACTGCTAACACTTTCCAATTTTTTACAATAGAAAACTAAATTTTTAGTTGGTATGCAGTGGATTCTTGAAATCCACTAAACTACAGTGATTTAAGATTGTCAAAGATCTGGCTTTAAAAATATCAGAAATATATTTATTTAAAAAATATTGAGCTATTTTGAATTTATATTTTTAATATTAAGCTGGAAAGCATATATGTAAAGTATATTTAATCTGACTCTATAAAATGCATATAAGATCAGTTTATTATATTCAAAATTTGTCTTAAAGACACAGCAAGTATTGAGAAAGTACTGTTATAGTTATAGTTTTGTTTTATGCTTTCTAAACTCTTCCCTGGAATTATTTTCTCACCAGAACCACAGTGAACAGAAAACAGTGGGAAAATCCATTTTACTCTTTTACACCAGTGTATGACACAGCTATCACATTTATTGTTTTATATTTTAGAATAAAAGCACCTTGATCTTTTTTCCAAATATGAAAAAAAAGTGTGATTTTTTTTTTGTTAAGTTAAAACAGGAATGGGTTTAAAATTCATAATAGAGCTTTTAGTTTTTCACAGTTCAGGGATATTTGGATACTATGAGTTTGCAAGAATGTCCACCAGTTTAAGCACTTTGTTAAAATTGTACTTTCGATCTATGTTTTCAACTGAGTTTTTAAAAAGTGACTAGTGTTTATGAAGCCTTCTGTTTTGATGCTTAAATTTGCACAGCTTTTGAACAAGCCTATTAAGACATGTTCAATAACCTGACACCTGGGATTTCTTCAGCAGCCTAAACACAGGAATCAATTAACTTCTGAGATAATCACCTACAAAGCAGTAATCTTTAGCAAAACTGGACATTTTTTTCTTCCCTCCTTTTTCAAGACTAAAAACTCAAGTTGGTTTAACAGAGATATAAACATTTCTATAGACTAGATAATATGTTAGTGACATCAAAATCAAAGTATCACATGTACTTCATGATGTGTCAAGACAGTCTGATCATCAACAATTGAACCACATTTAAAGAACACAATTTCTAAAGTTTCCTAGAACTTCCAGTATTAATGGATTAATGTATCACTTCCTGGCCAAATGGAACATGGAACAGTCACGATGACAACAACAGGTTTGGTAGTCCAGCATGCACTCCTGGGTGGCAAGTTCAGCAATATAGAGAACATATATTCACATAATTAAGTTTTACAATAGAAGATCAAAATATCTGATTTCTTTCCATGCTTGTTACAAGCTACTAGATTAAGGTAAGCTTATTGCACTATTTTTTCCTCTATCTGTTCCTCTTATTTGGATTATTTGGATGTTTTTGGTGATTAAAAACATAGCCAGTGTTTTTATTCAAATAAATGTATGTTTTCATACATGTAAATACCAGTATAGGAAGCCTGAATACAAAGCTGTGGGTTTTGACATTTTTGTTTTTCAGTACACTAACATCAGAAGCTGTTTTCTTATACCACAATTGCACCTGAACTCTCCTCGTAACTGGAAAAGGAATAAAATTTAAAAGACATAGCAATAACAACTGCATAATCAGAGACATGCTAGTTACAAGTGGTTAGGAAGGTACAATGCATACATAAGTATATACATACGTATGTACATACATACATACATATATATATATTACTATGACTCAAATTTCTCAGGGCTTCAAGAAGTAAGAATATGCATGACAAAGAATGTATTATTTTGAACTGCAAGTGGAAAAACATCCTCCAGTATCCATTAAGATACTGTGTCTTAATGCTACTTAAAAGATAATTAGCTTTGCTACCATAGGTGACCAGGCTAACTGAGAAAGTATACTTTGGTGGATGGTTCGCAGAATGGATGTATCTAAAAATTAAAGAAAAAAAAAAACTTCAGTGGAAAAAACAATTAACCATTAAATAAGGATCACCAAATTTAACCATGGAGAGAATGCATCAAGGTAAACCATAACCAACTACACAAGTGTGTTGCCTGTAAATTATAAAACTGTAATTCACACAACAGAGTTGCTCAAGCACTTTTCTTCAGAATCAGGTGTGCAAAATCAGTCACTCTGGTTTTCTGTGTTCCTAGAATCATAGAATGGTTTGGGTTGGGAGGAACTTTAAAGATCATCTAGTTCCAAAGCTTAGTGTTACTTTACTATCACTAAAGAAAAGTACATATTCTACCCCTTGTATTTAGTGTGATAGGCTGCCCTTAAGGCCAGGCTGTACTTTGGATGTAGCACTAGCACACGTGCTATGTCATTCCCCGGGGTCCAAGCACTTTCCTGCTGCCCAGGTTGCGCCTGGTCACGCTGCAGCTCTCATCTAATCAGTGTGCCTGGGTTCACTGGGTGCTGTCCCCCTGGCCCTGCCCAGCGATCCTGGGACTGGGTCTGACCCTGCTTCCCCTCACCGGGCCTGTTCCTGACCCTCCCTGCAGGTCAACATCCTCGCTTGACACCGACCCATGGCCATCCCTCAATGCCAGGGCTGGGTGCCCTCCTGGCTGCCCTGCTCCTGGCAACCCCAGTGCAAGACCCTACAGTCCCCAGCACCCTGGTCCCATGGAGCCACTGACCCACGCTGTGCCCAGACATTGTCTTCCCTTGTATGCTGATCGTGGGTTTGTTGTGGTTTGAAAGCAACAACTACTCTGGAGGACACAGTCACACAGCCTGACACTTGGCTGGACCAAATAACAAATAAAGACATAAAATAATAACAGTATCTAAACCACAGCTGCTATGCGTGGTATATTTTTTTTCCTATTTTCTTCAATAAGTATAGATGTTTATCACAAAAACATAAGTAAAGGTAGGTGAATCAAAAAATTCAGGGAAAACATTAGAACAGACACATGGCTTGAGACTGATTATACTGACATCACCATGTGCTCTGAGATGAATCAGTTGCCTAGAAAGAAGAAATATTTATCAATATTTAATAATAGGAATTTATAAATAATATTCCATAAAATAAGTTTAAAAATATTTAATAAAGTCAGCACTTTGACTTTAGTTATTCACTAGCTATAAAGTATAGTTTACAATATACATTTAATAATAAATCAATATTTAAAATAAAATCAGTGTATTAATAATTTTAAAAGAATGAAACTAGTGGAAGTGGTTTATGTACAATGCGAAACTTTGCTGGTTATTACATGTTGTTTTCTTCATTCATCCTCAAACACCTTACCTTAATTAAAAAAGAAAAAAACCCAAGAAATGCTTTCTGTAGCATCTGTCTGGTTTAGTTCACCTGAGGTATAGATTTTATTTTTAAAAAAATTTGTGATGAAATAAAACACTCTTTGGTTGCAAAACTGTAGAATATCTACAAGAAAACACAACTTAAACACACCACTTTCAAAAAATAAGAGACTCATACTCATAGTTTCAGGTGCCTTTTAAGTTATGGTTTATTTTTTAGATTAAAAATTCATGTCTCATCTTTGTTTCCCATAAACATAATGGCATGTCTTTTTTTTTTTTTTTTTTTATTCTCTGTTCTCTATCTGCTTCTCTCACAATCTCCTGTTTCCCCAAATTTTTATATTATTTGGCAGGAATTTACCATGGTTTTTTTTGATAGAAATAGTAATATTATCTGCTTCAACATTTTCTGTAGTATTTTTGCTTTGGATAGATATTTTTATTGGTGAAAATATTAGGTTTCATGTGGAAAATGTCTCATACACTTATTCAAAATGAGAGTTGTAGTTTTTCCTACTGGCTTTTCAACCAGCCCCATCCATTTTTCCAGCATAACCATATTATTTTAAAGAGACATGTAATTGTATTGCATTTTGAAAGCATTGTAAATTATGCACAATCAACAAAGCTATTATGTGACACTGCAGAATGTACAACTAATGAAAATATAATCACCAGACCTTATCATTTTAGCTGAAATTCTAATTTAATAATACAGTTTCATATGCCCAAGAGCCTTCTAACATTTATTTATCATGCCAATTTCCATTACCTAATCCAAAATAATTGTGTTGATTCTCCTAACTTATACTAATAGCATCCTAAAAAGGTCTACAGTTTCAAAAGGTTTATGACAATGTACACATATACATCACATTAATATGTACATGCTGTAGTATACCTCATTAACAAAGGGTTTTAGAATTTATAATTTAACCTTTCAGATGTACTCTTCAGTGACCAGGCCACAGATTCAATTGGTTTCTTACCTTCATAAGACAAAAACTGCATCAAGAGCACTGGATTTTCATCTGCTCTCTTCACTTCAGGTAGTTCCTTATTTACAATAAGATTTTTCACTCTCTTCATGCCCCACTTGTGAAGCTCAGTTCAGTTTGAAACTTAAGACTTTATTTTACACTCATAAAATCAATGGCAAGGATCTATAATTGTTATGAAAAAAATTCATAAATATTGCAAGACCTGGCCTTAACAGCAGAAATGGCTTGTTGACAGAATCTCCTTTTCGTGCAACTCCCACTGTCTGCTGGAGCAGGGAGGGAGATGGAAGCGAGTTGTCAGTGAGAAGATTGAATGTAGTTTGTTCTGAAAACACAAAGAACTCTGGTTTGAGCCCCTTCACCATCTTGAATACCCAGAAATTTGAACATTTCTAAGCACTTTTGATACTACTTTCCAATCTAACATTAATGCACAAAACAAAGATATTTTGCTAAAGGGACTGCTTCATAGAATAATAAGAAAAATTAAGTAATAAATTCACAATATTTATTCAAGCACTTTATAATATTTTCACTCTACTTCTAATCATTAGCTTCATTCTTGATGCATAGCTATATTGCTAGCCCCTTCTAATTTCCTTTACCCGTGCTGCGATCTCCTCATTCACTCTCTGTTAAATGGGGATGAAGAATGCAAACAATCCATCAGATCCTTCTCCAGCTTCTAAGGGAACTTCCTTCCCACCTACCTTTGGTTATATACTTTGGTTATACTGAATCTTATTCAGTATACTATAAGAAGATCTTCATAAATGTTCCCTGTAGCTTGAAGAGGATGTCTAACTGTGACCTCAAGCTGCACCACGTATTGTTCAGCACCTCCACAATATCTACTAAGTCACTAGGATGCCAAGAGCTTTTTGGAGCTCTGGGCTAAGCTAAGGACACAGCTTATTTTGCCCTTACTTCACTACAGATCTCTACATAGGCTTCTCTGTTTAAGTGATAGTTTGTTTGCTCTTCACAGGACATTGGTTCATGTCTCCTTTTTATTACCAATCAGTGACAATGGTATTTAAAAGCTGTCCAAAGCTCAAAACATAGATTAGCTTTGCTCAGATCTTTCTCCTAGTTAAACCTATCTAACAGCTGAAATGCAAAAAATGTCTTTGCTTTCCAAAATAAGATGCCTGAAGTTAGTTCCTTGTTAGGGACACACCTTCCTGTTCACCAAGCAAGTTGTCAAAAATTATTATAGAGTGTTTCAGTTTACATTTATAAAATGAGATCCTTTTCAGCTCGGTGAACTCCATCTCCAGACCACTCTATTCATGTTAAGTACTTTAATTCAGTGAGAGCGGGGACATGAGTGTTAAGAACATGTGAAAATACTTTCCAGAAACAGGCAACAGTGATTACCCTTTTCAGTAGTCAGAAACAGTTCAGCTAGCAACAACATATAACTCCTCTAAATGAGCAGGAGCCAAAGAAGTTTATTTGTTTAATATTATATCAATAATTACACTAACATTCTATCTTTTGTAATAATTGTTCTACCTTTGACGTGATATATTCATAAATGTGATAAGTTCCAGAAATGACTCCAGCATTAATAAAATAATTAAAAAAAAAATTGAAAGCTTGAAAGCTTTGTCTACTGTTAACAGCTATCAACTGCTGTAGCTGCTTGTTTAGTTGCATTTTGAGTAATTCAGAGGAATAAAATGCTAGAGATCATTAATAGAGAATGTTCCAATGTCTGTTCTATTTATACTGTTTTGCTCATCTAGTACTGCACTGTTTTGCTGCATAGTTCAGCTTTTTGTTATCTTGTATTCTCTATAGCTCTAACTGATCTCAAGTTCAAGAGAAAGAGAATGAAAATATATGATGTGCAGATGTCATTTCACCTCACTTTTTTGTTTCCTCTTGTCGGAAATTCTAGCGGCTAAACCCAAAGTACTTATGTGTACTAGAACAGGTCATTGACTGTAAGCTGGGGCAAGACAGTAAATCTGTACTACTTTTATCTGCTCTGGACATAATAATCTCTCACATAAAAAGGTGCAATTTATCAGACAGAGCAGGGGTGATTTTGGCCATTAGATTTTGCAAAGACTTCTCTTTAGATTTCTTTAGAAACAAGACATCATGACATAACTATGTAATCAAATAAATGTTTCTAAAGGAATCGCTTGTATTTTTTCCTCAGTTTCTCTTTCTACAAATGCTTTTGTTGCCCACACAGACATTGGTAACGATCCATACAAAATGCTTTTGTCAATGGCAGGTATGATAGAAATTGCCATACATAGGCATTATTTTTGTGCACACAAATTCATGTAGAGCAGGACAGAATACATAACTGCATATTCCTTCTTCCCAAACACAGTTAACTCTCAATTCTACAGAATAACCTAACAAATTGATACCTGGATTTTTAAAATTACAAAAAACTAAAAGCATATATAGGTAAGCAATAAAGATTTAGGGAAAATAATAATAAACAAATATCTAGGTGATTTTTTTTATTGTTATGAAGTATCAAGACTCCCAGAGCTGGATCCGAACTCAACAGTCAAGTCCGGAGACTGTAACTCAAGGCAATGCAAATAAAGTGTATTATGTCTGGAATAGGTATTACATACCTCTGCACCTGCTATAAAACGCACCTCCACCACTGCTAACCTATCTACGATTCCCCTGCAGCCTACGGAGAGGACTACAGTTAAGCAGGTAGTCCTGGAAGCCCGTGCAGAATGCCACACCAGAGAAGATAACCACAGTGCAGCCTGTGCAGGACCTCACGTTGGAGTAGGTGGAAGTTTCCGGAAGGACCTGTGGCCTGCGGAGAGCCCATGCTGGAGCGGATTTTCCTGACAAGTACTGCAGCATGTGGAGGTCCCACTCTGGAGCAGACTGAAGGGCTTCAGCCCATGGGAAAGACTGACACTGGAGCAGGGGAAAAGCATGCAGAGGAAGGAGCAGCTGAGAGGGGCTGTTATGGACTGACCACAACCCCCCATCCTCCATCCCCCTGAGCTGCTCGGGGAGGGCTAAAGTAGAGGAGTTGGGAATGGAAGCGTGAAGTTTTGCCTGGGAAGAAAGGAGAGTGGGGACGCAGTGTTTTGGGTTTTGTCTTTGCTTGTCACCATCCTACTCTATTTTAATTGGCAATAAATGAAATTAATTTTACCCAAGTCCAATCTGTTTTGCCTGTGATGATAAGTGATCTTCATGTGTTTATCTCAACCCACAAGCTTTTACATCTTACTTTCTCCTTTGTGTCTTGTTAGGGAGGGGGAGTGAGAGAGCAGCTTGGGGGGTCTGACAACTGGGCAACTCATCACAGTAGTATACCAAAGTTCCTACTGGTAAAATTCATAACAATAACCAAATATCTTTAGAAACCTTAAGTAATGAGCAACTCTGCTGCTATTATTTTGGAAATAGTTCAGTTGCTACAGTGACTTTTTCATATTCTGAATCCCTGTTATTTTCCTGAGCTTTCTCTATATAGAAGTAGAGCACCTCAAACTGATATTTTGCTCAGATATTACCCTAAAAATACATCCATACAGACAAGACTGAAAAAGGAATACAATGTATAGGTAAAATGTAGATCTGTCATAAATTTTACAAGATGCTTCTTTATAAATAAAAACAAATAAAAACCCAAACAAAATAAATCCAATTTCCTCCCTGCCCCCCCCAAAAATCCCACAACAGATTCAGTTATTATGGAATTCCCCCTCCTTGGGACATGGCCTGTGTTCTAGTGTGGTATATGTTGTATATGTTAGGGTTGCTTAAAGAAGCCAAATCTCCAGAAGCAATCTGTTCATATGCAGAGATCTGATAGAGTACAAAAACACATGGAAATTTTTTAAGTGACTACGATCCACTGCAGGAAAAAACCTCTCCAGCAATGTGGATGAGAGTGCAAAGGAAGAGAGTCGTGTTTTTAGGAACAGAGTATGGAATCTTGACCTGCCTGAAATCAAAGACAACACTCATATCAAGGCTAGGTTTTTTTCCTTGCAACATAAACTGGGTTTTGAATGAGACTAACTCTTTTAACAGATCAAAAAATGACCAAGTAGACTGCAGAATTATTTAATAGATGGGGCAATGAGGCCACACACACAAAGTGCAGTCAGCCCATGGAATACACCTGAGAAGCAAAGACACTGACAATATTCAAAATATTTAAGAATTTTAGATAAATAATGAAGAATTCTACAGCTAAATTGTCTGGAACAAAAGATAACGGAGGGATGGAACAAAAGCAAACCGCAGAAAGAAACTTTTCTGCTTTGACAGGTTATTCCATAATTTTCTACTACAGGAATCCCTGAACACCTTATGTTGCTGTGACATGGTTATGATGAGAAATAAGGTACTGGTAAACATATGAAACAAATATATTAAAGATAAATTACAGTTATAAGGTAGCTTTATTTAGGTCTCATTAATAAAGCAAAATAGTAAACATTAGAGGAAAAAGCTCATGAAGGAAGAAAATAGGTCTGTGTGTACATTCATACAAATAAACTTTAAACACAAAAGGGTTTCTTTGTCTGATGTCAGCAACATTGGATGGCTCATGTCTCTATAGTGGAACTCTCTCCTGTCTCCTCTCAAACAGAGTGGACAAATCCATGTTTTGTACTGGGCTCTGTCCTGTGCTAGCTCCTGAACTGTTTTTGAGGTTTGTTTAGGAAAATACTAGCTGGGACAGCTGAAACCATAAGATTCATGCCAATAACTGAAGAGCAGAGACAGTTGTGAACCAGTGCTCAAGCTTGCACCTTGGCAGAGTTTGGTTTGCTAATAGAGGTACAGCATTCAATTTTCTCTGTAAAATCAACTTCTCTTCACCAAGCCAACACACCCTGATCCCTCAGTCTCTCTTCATAGATCAAGAGCTGCAGCCCTTTAATTGATTCAGTACTGGGAGTACTTCTACAGCTTTTGTTTGTATTTAAAAAAAAACACAAACATATTAGCAGGCTGATATTTGCAAACATTCATAAACCTCTGTCTGAACTAGGATTAAGATCCCTTGGGTTAACCATGTTAGCAGCCTTTCAAGAAATAAAAAAAATTCTCTACATATCTATTACAGAGCTATAGCATGCTATGAGATTCAAAAATGATGATTCTCTTCTGATTCTCCCTATTCCTTCTTGGGAGAAACTTGGTGTGGTTTTTTTGTGGTTGGTTGTTTGGGGTTTTTTTTGTGATTTGCTGAAAGATGTCCATGGACATAAGGTGTGTAGATGCAGATGCAGAAATATGAAAACTAGCAGAAGATATGCTACGAGATGATTCTTTAGTCTTCCTTCATCACACTATCCTAACCAAGATGTTGAGACATTAATTAGAAATTTATTAGCCCATAAACAAGCTCCTGGCCTGTTCTTCATCTAAAAAAAAAAACCAACAACTAACTGCACAAGTGGTCTGAGCAACGGAGAGTAGTATTTTTGTTGAGACCATCATTAGTGGTTGAAATGTGAATGCTCTATACCTCTATACCACAATATTACATCTAGATAGAGTTATAATGAACTAGAGAAATTAGACTGAGTTTTAGTGAATAAAACCAGATTTTGCATTACTTGTAGTTCTTCATTATTTTTTTTTCCATTTTGACCCACTCAACTTGCCAGTCTGTCAGTCAGATACTTTCCTCTTGATGTCTTTTAGATTTCCCATACTCCTTGCACTCCAGTTCTTTAGAATCAGAATCCATTTCTGAACTCAAAGAAGCAAAGGAATTAATTACCATGCTGATCACACAAGTCTAGGTTATGTCATGGTTTTGTCAATGGAATGTTCGATCTGCTAAACTGTCTGAGGAGGAGGAAAAAACTCTACTTGTCATAAAATATCTGCTCTTTTTTTTTTCTCTATATATGCTCACATCCCCACTCTTTCCCTAATTTTGGATAGATTTTCCAATTTACTTTCTTGTAACTCAGTATTTAAAATCCTCTTGCTTATCTTATCTGTTCTTTAGTCAGCTAATAGATCTAGGTTTCAGTATTTTGACTGCAGATAACAGTTTAAAACAACCTACCTATCTTAAAAGCAAGGAGAATTAAATTTCTTGAATTGCTTTTTCTTACCACTATTTCTGTAGTGAACATAATTTACCATAAATTTGCTTTCACTTTACCAGTATAATGCTTACGCTTCTCTGTAAGAAGTTTATGGGAAAGACTTTGAAATTTTAGAAATTTTAAAATCTTTCTTGAGTCAAAATATCTTTTCTTCTGTTTCCTTTCAATTTTCAAAAGAACCAGACCAAGAAAAGGGACATCTTAAAGTGTGAGTATCTTCATTTCACTCTCTCTCTTTTTTTTTTTTTATTCTTTGCATTTTACTTCTTTAAGTTCAATTCTGTAACTGAGAAATATCTCCTCAGAGAAACTTGCTCAAACCAGAATGTTCCCCCAACATATTTTAATTTGACAAGTATTATCTTTTCTTTAAGAAAATTTTGCACCTTTTCTATGAGGCAAAAGTATAAAAAGGTGAATTCCAGCACTGAATATCAGTAAGCTGTACCACTCCAAAAGGTAACCCAGGAGAAAATATTAATTTCCACAGTCTTACTTTTGTACAAACCAGTAAGCATAAATAGTTCTAAGGCTACAAAGTTTTTTCTGGATAAATTTTAATTTCAGATAAAATAATCTTTATAGATGTAAGCAGTTTTAAACTCAGACTGAGGCTAGACTGTACTCTTTGTTAGAAGAATCACAGAATGGATGACATTGAAAGAGACATTTGGAGTTCATCTGATCCGACATCCCCAGGAGTTTCACCTAGAGCAGGTTGCCCAGGACCGTACGCAGATGAATTCTTAAGATCTCCAAGGGTGGTGATTCCACAACCTGGCTGGGCAACCTGTGCCAGTGCTCAGTCACTGTCACAGTAAAACAATCTTTTCTTTGTGTTCAGATGGAACGTCCTGTGCTTCAGTTTGTGCCCTGTCACTGGGGACCACTGAAAAGAGCCTGGCTCCATCTACTTTGCACCCTCCCTTCAGAGGTTTATATGCTTTGATAAGATCCTGTCTGACACTTCACTTCTCTAGGCTAAACAGTCTCAGATCTCTTAGCCTTTCCTTACAAGAGAGATCCTCCAGGACCTTAACCATCTTCATGACCCTTTGCTGGACTTCAGAAACTCATTACACTTATTGCTGTTTGTTTGTACACCAGAAACACAAACTATATCAACACTGCATGGCTGAAATAATTATCTTCACCAAGTACAAATACGTCTGTTCAGGAACTTGTCACAATAGTTTTACTATAGAAAGAATCTTCCAAACCCCAGCTTTTTTTTAAAAGCTGGTATTCCACTCTGCAGTGATGGAAGTTAAAGGGAGTTACAAATGCCTGTGGTAACTGAGAAAGGACTTTAGTACTTACAAATATGGAAACCAGCATCAGAGGTGAGCTAATGAACTTAATGATTTAAAGGTAACCATGCCCCCCGCACTTTTTTTATGGTAAAGCTTTGCAAGTAAGTCATGAAGTAGATTAATTGTGTAAGCATAAAATCTTATGACATCTATAGGAGATATTGAGCAGTAGTCACAGTACATTGAATCTATGGCAAATCACACACTTTTACTCAATGGAGTTTATTAAAATGCCAGTAAAACAAATCATTAGGGAATGTTAATTAATGATTAAGCAAAAAAATTAGCCCAGCAGGTGACCAGTTTATCTGCTTGAGCTGAATATCAGCTTAATACCTTTCTAAAGTCTTTCATGCTATTAGATTGTAAACA
Organism: Aramus guarauna; assembly: GCA_013400195.1. Taxonomy (NCBI): domain Eukaryota; kingdom Metazoa; phylum Chordata; class Aves; order Gruiformes; family Aramidae; genus Aramus; species Aramus guarauna. Next base: position 177,986 of record VXBL01002078.1, on the reverse strand, counting down.
GAATTTTAACTAAGTATGACAAAGTTGTTAAGCTTCATTACTGCATATTAATAGCTATAGTCTATATTTGATTTCCATATAAAATAAATGGAAATCTATGTATAGAATTGTAATGACTTGGGCTGGCTGTAAATATAATAAAGGATGAATTGAGATTTCATATTTAGGAGAGAAGAACAAAGTTAAATGAAACTAAATCCATCTACAAAGTCTTACTGGAGAATATAAAGTAACTAGAAAAATAATTTAAATTTTAATTTTAAGGAAGAGACGTGAACAAATAAACTTCCTCAAATTGCTGTACTTGTAACAGAAACCTTCCTCCCACGCTTCCCCAACAAGTACTTTAAAGATCTGTGGAACAAAATCAAGAACTGTGTGCATAATTCACATACTTTGTATTAGCATGTCCCTTTTTCTCACTAGTCCTGAAAACTGAGCTAATCAGAGAACAAGGGTAGGGGAAATTTGCAAATACAGCAATGAAAGTCATCTCTGCTAATGCCTACTACTGTCATTAGTACCTGTTGTAGATTTTAGATGCTAGTAGCTGCCGTTCCAGGAAAAGTTCATAAGAGCTTATGTTTTATTCCAGGGCACAGATTACTAAAGTGTGTTTATTCACCTAGAGAGATAGCTGGTTAAAGGGCTATTGCCATTTCTAGCATCTACGTTGACTATAGAGTTCATAGTGAACTGCTACCCAGCTCCTCTGGGGNTCTAAATGAAACCCTCCTCCCCCCCCATCGGGAAAAAAAAAAAAAAAAAAAAAAAAAAAAGGTTAAAAACAGACTTTCAGAGAGGCAGAACTGACGGGTTTTTACATTCTTATGTAACATCAGCTGTGCCTGCAAAGAAGAGAGTTTCTTACTGAAGAACACAGCAGAAATAAAGAGAACAGGTCTCTATTTCAGTTTCAACTACCAAACAAATTTTAAACTGTTGGTTGAGATTCTTCTCAGATTAGAGACTGATTTGCTTTGATTTAGAGTTTTGTCATATTTAAAACTCTCTAAATACAATACCAAGGGTGTATGTCTGTAGATACGTGCTCAAGTATATATTTTTCATTATGATTCATGGATGCAAGTACATTTTCTATCATGTGGTGTCTGAAAGTTACCCATGTTGTTCAAAATATGATAATGTGCAGTGTTTACAAAGTTTTCAGCATTGCTATGCTCTTTTTTTTTTTTCCAGATTTTTTTTTGCTGAGAAATTAGAAGAGTGTTTTGTCAGATATTGAGTCGGCTTTAGCAGATATTTACACAGCTTTTATCTAAAAAGTTGTGCAATACATTTGTGCCATTTTCTGACAATTTTGAGAAAACAAGCTTTTGGACTGCATTTCAGTAAGGTATGATGCATGCACACACGCAAACACACACACACACACACAAAAAAAAAAAAAAAGGAGAGCGACAGTCACTTGTAATATTGCTTCAGGATTACCTGCCGTTGCTAAAACAGCTTTGTAGCAATCTTGATACCTAGAGCATAGAATCCACATGAAGTTCTGAGTGCTGTGGATTGTTTAGTTATTTAGCACGCTTTATTTCTACATAGTGGAAGCCACAGTTGTTCCAAATTTTTGCCTGTGAAGAAAATACAGCAAATTAAAATGTACTTGATGATAGATTTACAGTATCTTCATAGTATGTTGAGATACCTGTAATTCAGAAGCAAAAGTGATATCTTCTCTACACACAGGCAAAACTATAGGGCTGTACATTTTCCTTACATGGTATTCTATGAGCCCCTCTTAGGCTTCAATAGCATATTAAAATTGTTATGGAAGAAAAATAAGAAGGGATAACATTAAGGAAAAATCAAGGCTGAACTGTGGAACAAGGACAATGTAAATAGCTGTGCTTTGTTGACTAGAATTTTTGAAATTCGAAACATAAAATATAGCTGAGAGTTGGGCATGATAACACAATGATAACAGAAGAAAGCACCATGAGTCCCTTCTCCATGGCACTGCCATGTAAAAGTCAAATGATGATGTCTGTAGAGTCAAAATACACTACAATTAGTTCATCTTTTTCCTGCCTTTGTTCTCCTCTTGCCTTTATTGTCTACTAATGATCAGGGTTAATTTGGTTTTATTTCTGGAAGGTCTTTTGTTCACTGTAATCTCAGTAAGAGATGTAGGTCTTAAATCATTTAGTTCTGAGACAGCAGCATCATATACCATTCTGACTGATTGTACTACTTCTTTTCCCTTTTCACTCTTTCCAAAAAGAATGAGAGAATTCATCACTTATTTATGTTTGTTGGTAGAGTAAAAGCAGCATTCAGAGGTATTCTTCAGTCATCAATAAACATTTTTGCATAACATATTTTGTTAAAAAATATCTGATTGTCCCTCATATGTATTTGTACATTTAACTTTAATGGGTAGGAACAAAATGGTATTGCAAAAAATGTGTACAGGATTTGTGAATACCAGGAGACAGGGTTTTCAGGTCACAAGATGACCATAAGGAGTTTGTAATTCTCTGTTTTTAAGAAGAGACTTTTTAATTCTCATTTTAGAATTATGGAAAGAGATCATATTTCCCCCTAGGTTAGTATTTTGCTTCTCTAAATAGACATTTTTCTGTGTTGTGGGTGTACTTTGGTGTACCTGCTCTTTGGCCAAAAGTCAATGTTCCACAAATTCTTCTGTGTTTAATTATTTTCTGTGCCCCAGTTATCTTTAGCAGCCAGTTCTTGTTATAAAGAACTGCTGATTCACTGCCAGTAGAGGGAGCACAAATCATTGGATTTACCAGACAAAATAAATGAAAATAACACGGGGGTTTTTTATATTCTAAATGCATTTTTATTGAATTAATTAACAAAGAGTAGTTACTTTTTATTAAATAATCAAGATTTTAAAAGTGTTTAGTTGTTATGGTCATTCTGAAAATACTAGTGTGTCACTTTTATGAAATTTTAGGGCGAGGTGCCTGCAAGTAATTTTCTTTCAAGGACAAAATTATTGCGTGACATTAGTCATCTGCTGGAGTTCTAATAAGCAGCCCTTTGAAATCAGTTTGTACATAATCCAGAATCAGTCTTTACCTACTTAACCTTTAAAATCTGCAATAATTTCACTCAAAGGGGATCATCAGAATAAAGATAAATTTAGTATTGTAATTAATATTTCACACAGTGGTTTTCCTTCTAAAATTTTCCAGTAAAATATATATTTTGGTTTTAACACGTTGAATTTACATTTCCATGGGAACAAGTATTTCTAAGTAACTTAGAAATTAGTTCTTAAATTACAATATGCTTGAAAAATAACATTGTTTATCTTGTTTTTCTTTATTTCCATAGCTTGCATTGGAATGAACTTTTATCACTCTTTTGTATTACAAGCTGTCACGCTGCAGGGAGTCTTATTGCATGGGTTCTTCTAGAGCTGTATTTTCTGGTTTGATTTTTTTTGTACATTCTTGCTTTATCAAGCTACAATCTTGAAACCAGCTGAACACCCCGAACACAATAGTTTCTGTAAGAGTTACAGCTACTTGGCAGCTTTCAAGACATATAATTTTTGTAATATTCAATGCATTTTTTAGCATTATAGCAATAGCCCAGTTGAGATTACTTGATTGCCGGTGGATCTTTTTTGAATAGTAATTAATCACTGCCCAAACCCTGAACAGTCAGTAAAAGTTATGATAGGTATGGTTTCCACTCCCAAGCCAACATCTCCCTGTTAAAAGTTAATGGCAATCAATCATAGATTACGGTTTACTGTCACATAAAGGAGCTGGGGTTTTGTTGTTATTATGTACGTTTGTGAACATCGGCTATAAACCACACGCATATCATATTAATTTCAAGGTAACAGTTTATCAATATGCATTTAATAAGCAATACTTCTATGATTTTGAAGTGAAATAATTTGAAAATTAGTCTTCTGGAGAATTCTGAGCTTACCATAATACTGTTTGCTCCTGCTTGTTTTGTTTTGAAGAAACTCTGCTGTTGATGTTTCTTTGTTAGCCACAAAAACCCCAACATAACCACCACACACAGATTTACTTTTAGCATCTATTGACACAGATACATACATATATACCTCACAAGAAAATAGCACACTGTGACTTCTGTGTCAAACTTTAAATTAGGACACAAAACTAAACTTCTTGAATGTATTTATTTAAAACCAAAGATGCTGTCATAGTGGAACCTTTTAACTCTCAACCTTGTCATTGCTCCTGCTCCCTGAAAAGCCACCTAACTCTCTTCTTATGTCTAGCTACTGCCCTTTGATTTATTTCTTGTAGCTTTTGACTACAAGATGAGGAAACAGTATCTAACCAGGCAGCAAAAAAATTCAACTTCTCCTATTTCTGTCCCAGGTTATTTTTCCAGAAACAGGCAATGAAAGCCTTTTCCTAGAAATTATTTACTAAAATAGAAAAATCACAGCTCCTAAAGCATTTTAAATGCATTTGCATTCATTTCTAACACAACGTTCTTTTTTTTTTTTTTTCCTAGTATTTCTTGGGATCTGGGGATTTCTTTTCTGCTCTCTGGATACCTTCTGTATTATGAGCCTTAGCACTCACAAAGCACATATTGTAATTAAAATCCTACCTTTAAAATTTTTCTCAGTGGGGGAAAATGACCCTATTTACCTGATAGAGCCAACCACTCCTGTGTTGTCTGATTACAATTTCAGTATTTTCCACTGGTTTTAAGCTGTGTTTTGAAATCTCTTTAAAGATTAAGACCGTGTATATTCATGGATCTATGGATCTTCTATGAAGAAGTGTGTGCATTTATAAGTTGTTTTTTTAAAAAAAGACACTAAAAATGTTATTTTAGATGTTCTATTTTCTTGAAAATTATTCTGCTGTATGTAAGTTCAAGTAAAAGCAATAGTGTCTTATAGTTTCTAGATAACTTCCAACATAGATACTTAAACAAGAAAAGTCATGATGATTAAAAATTGTATATCATGATGCCAGACTGGATTTACTTTAAATGTTTCATTTAAAGCAGTCATGGAAAATTTTGGTGCACAATGTACCAAACTGGTCTGGTAAAAATTATTTAAATTCAGTGTTTCTTTTTTATATTCCTGACAGAAAGGTTTGCTAGTTTTCAATTTTATTTTTTTTTTATTTTAGAAAACTGAAAATGTCTGAGTGAAAGGCTTTTTTCTATCCAAAATAAATTTGTTTGTTTGTTTGTTTAGAAAAGCCAAAACTCCTTAGTTCACATACTTATATTAATAACAGACATTCCTTTCTCTCCTGAAGCTGATGACTGGGGGTAGTGGGGGCAGGGGGGGTGGTGGTGGTGGGATGGGAAGGGGGGAGGAAAGAGAATTTTTTTATTTTTTAAAGAACAATTTAAGTGGGAAAACATTATCCCCATTTTTCAGATGAAGAACTGATGATTTGCAATTGGTTTGTCTACTGAGAGGTCTAGAGGGTGAAATGAGCTTGACAGTTGAGAGACTGAAGGAAATTTCTTTATGTACTGTTCTGAAGGGGAAGTAATACTCTGAGGATACGGACTAATACTTCTGGAAATGAAGCAGTGGATTTCTCATTCTGTTTTTCTGTNCCTAGTATTTCTTGGGATCTGGGGATTTCTTTTCTGCTCTCTGGATACCTTCTGTATTATGAGCCTTAGCACTCACAAAGCACATATTGTAATTAAAATCCTACCTTTAAAATTTTTCTCAGTGGGGGAAAATGACCCTATTTACCTGATAGAGCCAACCACTCCTGTGTTGTCTGATTACAATTTCAGTATTTTCCACTGGTTTTAAGCTGTGTTTTGAAATCTCTTTAAAGATTAAGACCGTGTATATTCATGGATCTATGGATCTTCTATGAAGAAGTGTGTGCATTTATAAGTTGTTTTTTTAAAAAAAGACACTAAAAATGTTATTTTAGATGTTCTATTTTCTTGAAAATTATTCTGCTGTATGTAAGTTCAAGTAAAAGCAATAGTGTCTTATAGTTTCTAGATAACTTCCAACATAGATACTTAAACAAGAAAAGTCATGATGATTAAAAATTGTATATCATGATGCCAGACTGGATTTACTTTAAATGTTTCATTTAAAGCAGTCATGGAAAATTTTGGTGCACAATGTACCAAACTGGTCTGGTAAAAATTATTTAAATTCAGTGTTTCTTTTTTATATTCCTGACAGAAAGGTTTGCTAGTTTTCAATTTTTTTTAATTTATTTTAGAAAACTGAAAATGTCTGAGTGAAAGGCTTTTTTCTATCCAAAATAAATTTGTTTGTTTGTTTGTTTAGAAAAGCCAAAACTCCTTAGTTCACATACTTATATTAATAACAGACATTCCTTTCTCTCCTGAAGCTGATGACTGGGGGTAGTGGGGGCAGGGGGGGTGGTGGTGGTGGGATGGGAAGGGGGGAGGAAAGAGAATTTTTTTTATTTTTTAAAGAACAATTTAAGTGGGAAAACATTATCCCCATTTTTCAGATGAAGAACTGATGATTTGCAATTGGTTTGTCTACTGAGAGGTCTAGAGGGTGAAATGAGCTTGACAGTTGAGAGACTGAAGGAAATTTCTTTATGTACTGTTCTGAAGGGGAAGTAATACTCTGAGGATACGGACTAATACTTCTGGAAATGAAGCAGTGGATTTCTCATTCTGTTTTTCTGTACCAAAAACAGAAAGGAAAGGACAAAAAAAAAAAAAAAAAAAAAAAGAGGTTTCAAATATTCCTTTTAAAAAGGACTTATTAAAAAATCATGCATGCATTTCTCAAGAAATTTGAAAAAAAATATCACTACTATTCCTTAGCAGAAAAAATAGTTTATCATAAATCATGTATTTTACAGAGGTTTTTGTTTAATTTTCATTTTATAATTGTATTATTTTTTCAATTGTTTTACTACAATGTTCACTTTTTTTCCTGCTTTAAGACACAAGCTTCATGCAATTATTCTTAAACTACGATTTTGTTGTCTTAAGATTTCCTGTTAAATAACTGTCTTCCAGTTCTACATATCCATTGTTTTTATCTACCCCGGCTTCAATTTTTTCTTGTTTTATTTTCTCTATTTTAAATGCTTTTACCTTAGTAATATTTATCAATTCCAACGTAAAAGTCTTTTCCCCACCTGCTGACCTAATATCTCCCTATAAATAAGTAATCACCACCCAGTCCTAAAGAAATTTTTTGTTCTAGTGCTTTAATAACACGGGGGAAACAAAAAAAAACAAAAAAAAAAAACCAAAAAAACCCCAACCAAACAAACAAACAAAAAACCCCAAAACCCAAAAAAACCACACCACCAGAAACCCCCCCACAACATCCTTTTCTGGGAAGGAGAGCCCTCATTGTCAGAGACGAAGTATGAGACTCAGAAACACCTTAGCATCAGTATGAGGAATTTTGTGCATCTCTTAAGATGGCTGATAAGCACATAACTCGTTCATATTTCTCCTACCTTTTGCCACCTTTGCTTTTCTGGAATGGTAGATATAAATCTTGGAAGTCATCATGAACCTGATACTTGTGGAAATCCAACTATTCTGAAGTAATTTCAGTTAGATTTCCTCAGAGAAAGACAATCAATAGAATTCTAAAAGTAGTTTAATATAGAGGAAATTGGTAACTCAAGCTCCTATATTAATCTTCGTTATGAATGAGTTTTAAAATGCTCATCTTGTTCTTGCATCTGACTGAGAGTTTGACTATTAATCTTAGTAAATATATGACTGGGCTCTTTTTCTGTATTTGTTCTGCATCTGTTTGAGGATAACTGCAGAGCTGCTGGATTTCTGAACCATCTTCCTTTTTTGCTTTGAGAGTCAGAGAGCAACTGAGCAAGAACTACTCTGATCATGGCAATCTCTCTCAATTTTTTTAAAATATGGAATTATTTTTACCAGGTGGGCTTGATATCAAGCTTACTGAAATCAAAACAAGCTGTTTCTGCCATCTCATTAACTTCAGCATACTTTGCTTTTGACTCTAAATTTCACTTTCCCTCTAATTGAGATTTAAACTGTACAGGCAGAGAAACCTCTGTTTCCTCTAGGATACTGAACTAACATCTAATTAGAGATTTCACTGCTATTGCTCTTTTTTACTAAAATCCTTTGGTATTTTCTTGTAGCTCCATAAAACCTGCTATATAATTGCAAGTGGCTCAGTGAGTTCATTAACTAATTCCCTTAACACAATGGATTTCATATCATACTGGCCTGCTGACTTATATATGCTAAAATTTTCCAAATATTTTCTTATCTACTTTTATCAACAGCTATATTGAGCTGTTCTTCATTAATTCTTACTTATTCAGATAATTTTCATCTTTTTTTTAAGAGCACTTTAAAAAGATGAATGTAGAAACTTGGCTATTTTAGAATAATCATTAATTTGCTTGCACTCATCATTACTGCACTTTAGTTATCTGTACTGCCTTCTTAGCTCCCCAAATCTCATCTTCCGATCTGTTGGTGAACATTGCCTTGTTTTTTTTCTAAATTTCCCTGGCAAGCATTAATTTAGGGAATAATGTTATCATGGAATATGATCTCTTGAAAAGGGAACATGAAGTCAGCCAAGATGATAAAAAAATCACTGATAACACATTTATTTTACAAACATGGGCTCTACAGTTACATTAAAAAAATGAAACAACTTCAGCATCCAGCTGTATCTATAAATTAATGGGATTGGATGCAGCAATGTTAACATTAACCTTATTAACATTTTCTGGGTCAGATATTGTAACTGTTCAATGTGAATAAGGTTTTCAAAATATGTTTCCAGTGGATCATAGCTCTACCTAAGCTATGATTGTTTTTACCCCACCTCTTGTACTTTTCCCTTTCTTGCCTTCTCTTATGTTCCTTTATAGAAATCTAGGTAGGCTACTTAAAGTTTACTGCACATCCATGGCACAAAGTAGTAGTGTCACAGAAGCAAACTGGAAATCTGGAATTTATTTTCTGCTGTTTTGTTTCCTCTGTTGCTCTGCATTGTAAGTTTTAGGAAGAAAGATTCATATGCCAGAGCTGTGCTCACCTTGCCTGATGCACTCACCTCTGCTAGTGTTTTTCAGCACAGGAGTTTTTATTTGGTCCTCATCCACCATTTTACCCTTGCAGTGACAAGATACAGTGTTTTTATTTGATTGCTTCCTGTGCAATGATCTGTGACTGTAGCTAACATTCTTTTTTTCCAGTCTGCTCTATGGGCTACAGTCTGGTCTACATGGAAGAAAAAAATGATTGCTCAAAGAGCTTATCTGTCAGTGAAAAGTTGAGGCAGTTATTTGTCTCTTTCATATATCTTACTGTTTATGTAATCACAACAAACTTTGTTTTTCGCCCTCTAATACCTTTTGGAGTCTGTTCCAAAATGAAAATCCTTACCAGTCTTAGGGAATTACACTCCTTTTCTAAGATAATTCTTACAATCAGCAAATGGAGAGTTGAAGCTTTCAGGAACATATGTGTATATGTATATGTTCATGCTCTACCAAGCAAACATTGTTAACAGATCTGACAGCACTTTCTGCAAGATGTAGTAGTAGTAAACAAGATGGCTGAGACACATGTCTCTAGTTATGATTATCATAATACAGGATGTCTCTTTATTTGTATATAATTTGAACCACTTCGGTGAAATGATGTGTTATTCTAAGTAAATGCCCATACTATTTAGACAGAAATCTAGACAGCTGAACAGGGATTTCTAAATCTTGAAGAATTTTAGCTCATGTTACTCATTAACAGTTGGAATTGATGATCAAAGGTCTTTTCCAACCAAAATGGTTCTATGATTCTGTAATTCTATAATTGTATTTGCCTCTGTTTTTGGAACACTTCTAAGTCTCTAACTCAACTTCTGAATCTTCTTGATAGAAGAAGATTCTTTCTTCTTTTCTGCTTTTTCCTTTCTTCTCTCTTTTTGCCCCTCAAAAAATATTGTGCAAGTATTCTTGATTGTTTTAATTAATTTAGATATTAATTAGATTAGTTTAGACATGCTTAAACTTTTAGATACTCATTGCTCTTTAAGATTCAACTAGTAATAAAAGTTGAGAAGCTTTAAGACATCATTTGCAGATAAATAATATCTTGTCAGGAAATACTTTTAGTCCAGTCTTAAAACAAGGGCAAAATTATAATACTTAAAGAGGAGACACTCTGACTGTAGTAGTTTTATAGATTTATTGGCATCTGAACTCCTTGAAATAAGTGGTTTGATCAATGAAAATGTTTTTGCATTATTTTATCAAGAAATCTTGCCGATTGAGATAAGATAAAAGAGTTTTAGGAGGCTAGATAGACTTACTAAGGAAAAAGGAGCTATTGAGTTTTATGACTTCACCACATTTTAAATTTAGATTCCATCTATCAAGCAAAATAATCCAGTCTAGAATTATTTTTTCCATACTAAAAACAGAATCACTGAGCCTTCCAGACCTTACTCTTGTTAAAATAGGGACCTGTATGTGGTCAATTTAAGGAAAAAAAAAAATCTCTATATGTGAGAAGTTGAACTATGTTTTTAATTTTCTATTATATTCTTGAAGGCTGCAAAATTTTTCATTGTTAACTTTGAACCACTCCTGTGGTAAATAGAAATATTTTAATTATTAATGCATATTTGAAAGTGCAAGCTCTTAAAAATCTTAATGACTTTTTGATATTGAAATCGCAGGAAAGTACTTATTTCTTTTTGTCTACCCAAAAAAGTGCCCAATAACTGAAGGCAACTTCAACACGAAAACTGAAGTCACTTAAATCTTAAAGTGGAAACCAGGCCTGTTGGGGTAATCATACAATGGTTTGGGTTGGAAGGCACTTTTAAAGATCATCTAGTCCAACTGGCTTGCTGTTGGCAGGGTCATCTTCCACTAGATCAGGTTGCTTAAAGCCCCATCCAACCTGACCTTGTACACTTCCAATGATAAGGCATCCACAACATTATTAGGATGCTCTGGAAGAGAGGAACTTAATTAAAGGAGGTATAGACCAGAGGTTTGGGAAACTGGGTACATTGGGCAAAACTGACAGATAACTCCTGATGGTACAAGCTGAGAAAAATACAGAAATGTAATAGGTTTTACCTGGATTTATTTTACGAGGAGAGGACAACTGGAGTTATATATTTAGGTATGGGGGGGGAGAGAAAGGCATGAGAGCAAGTCCCTAACTTCCAGACAAAATACTTTGAGAAATGTAAGTAAATCAACAAAAAAAAAAATTCCAGAGGAGGGCCACAAGGTTGATCAGAGGGCTGGAGCACTTCTCCTATAAGGACAGGCTGAGAGAGTTGGGATTGTTCAGCCTGGAGAAGAGGAGACTCCGGGAAGATCTAATTGAGGCTTTCCAGTACCTGAAGGGGCCTACAGGATAGATGGAAGCAACAGTTTATCAAAGACTGCAGTGACAGGACAAGGGATAATTGGTTTAAACTGAAGGAGGGTAGATTTAGATTAGATGTTAGAAAGAAATTCTTTACTGTTAGAGTGGTGAGGCACTGGAACAGGTTGCCAAGAGAAGCTGTGGATGCCCCCTCCCTGGAAAGGTTCAAGGCCAGGTTGGATGGGGCTTTGGGCAACCTGGTCTAGTGGAGGGTGTCCCTGCCCACGGCAGGGGGGTTGGAACTAGATGGTCCTTGATGTCCTTTCCAACCCAAACCATTCTATGATTCTATGATTCTCTGGGGAACCTGTTTCAGTGTCTTACCACCATCACAGTAAAGAATTTTGTCCTTATATCTAATCTAAATTTACCCTCTGTCAGTTTAAAATTGTTGCCCCTTGTCCTGTCACTACAGGCCTTAGTAAAAAGTCTCTCTCCATGTATCTTATAAGCCCCTTGAAAGGCTGCTATAAGATCTCCCTGGAGACCTCTCTTGTCCAGGCTGAACAACCCCAACTCTCTCAGCCTGCCTTCATAGGAGAGGTGCTCCAGCCCTCTGATCATTTTTGTGGCCCTCCTTTGGAATCATTCAACAGGTCCATGTCTTTCTTGTGCTGGGGGCTCCAGAGCTGGATGAAGTACTTCAGATGGAGTCTTATGCCAGCTGTGTAAAGGGGGAGAATCACATCCCTCGACCTGCTGGCCACGCTTCTTACAGTTGTCTTTCTGGGCTGCAAGCACACATTGCTGGCTCCTGTTCAGTTTTTTGTCCATCAGTATCACCAAGTTGTTCTCCTCAGGGCTGCTCTCAATCCATTCATCCCCCAGTCTGTATTGATACTGGGGATTGCCCTGACCCAGGTGCAGGACCTTGTACTTGGCCTCATTGAACTTTTTGAGGTTCACATCAGCCCACTCCTTAAGCCTGTCAAGGTCCATCTGGATGGCTTCGTGTCCCTTAAGCGAAACAACTGCACCACTCAGCTTGGTGTCATCTGCAAACTTGCTGCGGGTGCACTTAATCCCACTGTCTGTGTCATTGATGAAGATATTAAATAGTACAGTACAGAACCTTGAGGGATATAACTACTACTACTACTACTACTACTACTACTACTACTACTACTACTAATGCATTAAAAACTGCAGAAAGCTATTTAACAAAAGCTAGGTAACACAATATCAGTAAGATATTCGCTCATACACAGAAAATGAAATGAAATGTTGGACAGTGAGATAGAAAACTGGTGGTCCGCTCAAAACATAATCATAGATTTTAAAAAGCATCTGGAAAGAAGACAGGAAAAGAAAAATAATAAAAATAATAAAAAAGATAAAATAATAAAAGATAAAAGAATAAAAAAAAGATAATGACTATTGTTTTCTCTTTTCCTGACTTGAATAAAAAGAAAAGAGAAAACAAAACCAGAACACAGACACATAAGGAGTTTTCATGTAAATTTTACCAAAGTGGCCTATGGTACAAAAGTGGAAAAAAAAGACATGGAATTGTAGATAGTGATACATTTCTGTGTCACAGAGAAGAAAAGTGATCATAGCTACCAAAAAGAAATAGCTGTAATTACAGAAAAGAATATCTAAGGATGTGATCTTCCTGCTTTTCGCATCTGTGGGATACTTCCCATTTTCATTGGATCTCAAGAGTTGCGAAAATTTTTTAATAATATATTTTAAAATAGCCACGTGTCTAAAATTTATTATATATAACTTCATTTTCCCTTTCTTACATCAACCTCAGGCAATATCTTATCATCATTTTCTTATCTAATATATTGTAAAACTTTATTGCTGAGACTTGTAGAGTGAGCTATTGAGCTTAACATCCTCACTTGCAATCTCTCACAAATTAGATAGATAGATAGATAGATAGATAGATAGATAGATAGATAGATAGATAGATATTCCTGAACAACTTCAAGCCTAGCTTCTTAGCAGACCCAGTTGATATTGCATATTTTGAAGACAATGCCAATAGAATCATAGAAATGGTCTAGTTGGAAAAGACCTTCAAGATCATCAAGTCCAACCATTAACCTAACATTACCAAGTCCACCACTAAACCATTCCCTAAGCACCACATCTGCACGTGTTTTGAATACCTCCAGGGACAGTGTCTCAACCACTTCTCTGGGCAGCTTGTGCCAGTGCTTGATAACCCTTTTGGTGAAAAATTTTTTCCTGATATCCAATCTAAACCTCCCCGGCACAACTTGAGGACGTTTCTTCTTGCACTATCNATCAACATTCCCACCCAACTTGGTATCATCTGCATACTTACTGAGGGTGCACTTGATTTGCTCATCCAGATAATTGATAAAGATATTAAAGAGAACTGGCCCCAATATATCACATGCTTCTTAAATATTCTTTGTGTGCTATCTCTAACATTTGATAATTTTCTAAAGTGAAAGTGGAATTTGCATTCATTACTGAGTTGCTTAAACCTATCAGTGTACCTCATAATCAGGAGTGGTATGAATTTGTCTTTTTTGTTTTCCTGAAAGGGAAAACTTTTGACCTCTTTCCTGATTTCATTTTCTTTAGAATAGTAGTGTTAGAGATTCCACAAAATTTTATTTTGTATGACAGGAAATAAAAAAAAAAAAAAAAAGGTAAAATGCAAAACTTCTGTTGAAGAGAGAGTCTTACAAGATGAGTACATTTGTAGTAATTTGGTTGAGCTAAATTATACTGGTATATGTTTATTACACATTAGATAACAAATTATTATGAAACCATGCAAACATAGTTCCAAAAAATAGACAGTGTAGTGGGATTAGTTTTCAGTCTGATTGTTTAAGTCAAGTCTACTTCGTGTAAATAAAATAGAATTTTATAGTAAACAAATGGCATAATCAATGAGTAAGGATTAAGAAATTAAATCACTATTTTTCCACTTCAAACAATACATTGTGGAGACCTATTAAATTTAATTACTTATTAAATTGGATAACAGAGTTAATATCAAGTCCTGTAATTTGGTGGCACTAATGTTTGGAGATTTATAGTTACATAATTATGTAAATGTACAGAGAAACACACATTGACTCACACACACGAATCTGTATTAAAAAAAAAAAAATCAAAACCCAAGAAAACTTTAACTGGTAATTTGTCCCTAGTCAGCACATAAGTCCCCACTCAGTTGCTCAGTCCCTCCCCTCCAGTGGGATTTGGAACAGAATTGGAAGGGCAAAAGTGAGAATAACTTGTTGAGATACAGTTTAATAAGTGAAGGGGGAAAATAGAAAAAAAACAAAGGTGATGCAGAGATAGTCACTCACCACCTTCCACCAGCAGACTGATACTCAGCCAGTTTCCAAGCAACAGCTACCTTGAATAATAACAACCCATACACCCCCTGATTTATTGTTCAATATAATGTCATGTGGTATGGAATCTCTCTTTGGTTAGTTGGGGTCAGCTGTCCCAGCTGTGTCCCCTACCAACCTCCTACACACCCCCAGCCCAGTCACTTAGGGGAAAGCAGGAAAAAGAAGACCTTGATGCTGTGCAGGCATTGCTCAGCCACAGTCAAAACATTGGTGTATCAACATTGTTGTTGTTTGGTCCTTGTTACTCCTCGAGGAGCATAGGGCTGCAACAACACTATGCCACCAACCCCCAACCTGGAGGGCCAGGGTGCAACATTTTAGTCTGAGCCGACAAGGCATGCAAGCCACCACACCACAACAAGGTAAGTTGCACCAACTAGTGGTGGGTATCAACATTAGTTTAGTCATAAATCCAAAGCACACACCTGTATGGGTCCATTCAGACCCAGTACAAAATGTCTGCTGTTACTACTGTGTGGTCAACTTTAGATGATTAACATTTCAGAATATCTGGGGTTTAGTACTTTTTGGGTGAGAGAAGAGCTATATTTAATCTCTTGGTTATGATCACAAATACTACTGAAAATTGTGTACCAGAATTTCTCATTGGGAAAATTATACCTACTCATTTTATGGCTTCCTCCTAACACTTTCTTATGAACTGTATGTTTAAAATTTGTAGATAAATCATCCATAGTAGAAGGACATGGGTTTTGCACTGACTTGACAGTACAGGGTCAGAATTGTCTGGACTTGCTCTGACCTGACCTGGTTTGAGCTTGTTTAGCTGCAATTATAGTTGTCAGCAATCAGGAAAGTATTTTCTAAATTTGTTTTAGTTTAATTTTAGTTTATGAAGTTAACAAGTAGTTATTCTGTGTAGGCTGAACTGTCACAATAAAATGTGGCATGGAAGAATGCAAACATAAGATGATATCAGAGGCCCCAGGCTATAGAAGTTCAGCCTTGTATTGTTCAGGTAAAACTAGTTTTAGAGATGAGAGAGAGTAGAAAAAAGGAACGACTGGGAACCAATGAAAAGATAGAGGATGTATGTATACTGTTTTCAGATAACATTAAAATAAAACTTTGCAGTCTCAAGATTGAGGAGGAAGAAACCATCAACATTAATGTCTTCCTGTCGGAGAGGA
Organism: Aramus guarauna; assembly: GCA_013400195.1. Taxonomy (NCBI): domain Eukaryota; kingdom Metazoa; phylum Chordata; class Aves; order Gruiformes; family Aramidae; genus Aramus; species Aramus guarauna. Next base: position 162,094 of record VXBL01002078.1, on the reverse strand, counting down.
GGAAGAAACTCCTACCATGAACATCGCCTGTCAAAGATTACAGGATGCTGATTACTGGCTTTAGCCCTCTCTAATTGAAATCAACAGCCTTATGACTCAGAAGAACACTGGAAATTTGAGTATAACACCAGAAAAGTGGTAGATAGCATGAAGGTTTTCTTCTATATAAGAGTTTTAACTGTATTATTAATGAAGTTTGGTTTTGTTGGTTGTTTGTTTTTTTTGTTTTGTTTTGTTTTGTTTTTTTAATAAAATGGGGTCATGAGCATACATTAGTGACGCTGGAATAATAATTTGGACAATTAGAATGTTAAAATTTTAATCAAATCAATAATAAACTCTTGACTCCCTTATCAAGCATGTTCCACTTTTGTCCATCAAAAGATTTTGAGCACAACAAATTGCGTCAGACTCCATGGTAGAAATATGACTAAAATTCAGCTCTTTATTAAAACATTCAGTTGCCTAAAGTCCAATACTATGCTGTATTTTTTGATATTTATTTTCTGTCATTACATTTATTGAATAACTTTTTTCTGTAACAATTTTTTTTTTTTTAAAGTAACTTACAGGAAGCAGTGTCATTTACTTAGCTCCTGGAAAATCAACAGCAATTTATTTTTTTGGGAAGAATCTCTTCTGAACGCTAAATTAAAGAAAGGATCTGGCAGATAAGTCATTCTATGAATGTCACAACTGACAATGCCTAGTTTCTTTCAGAATAGTGTTCTTGAACTGATTGAATTAGCAGGGTTATACTGAGAAGTAATGCTATCAGCATGAAGAAAATATCTCCTCACACTGAGAATTTTGGTGATAACAGGCAAACCTTGCATGTTTGACAGAATAAATCAGTCAATGATAATGTCTGTTCTCTACCTGGTCATCTACTTGCATAAAATATATAGCAATTTATTTATCTTTGAGACTTCTGTATGTCTGTCAATTTTCCTTGGAATATTAACATGATTACTAGGGAGGGGCCTTACTGACAGATGGTGTTCAGATGTAAACATATATATTCAAGTTAGTTCTCCCAGGTTTTTGTAAGGTTATTGGTGATAAATAGGCACAATTCCTTTTGTGCAATTCAATTTATGCTAATGTGGTCACCTGAAAAGGTGAGAGGATTTGTGCTCTGCACCAACTTATTCTCTCCACTGAAAAAGAAACCTAGTAAGACGTACAGTCTTCTACTGCCCAGACAACTAGTTTAACTGCTAAAGATGACATCATCGTCCACAAGAGTCAGACACTGACCAAAGAGGTTTAAAATATCCCTGTGGCTTTCACAGATATTTGCTGAGGAACTCTAGTGCTTTGAGACCATAGAACTGTAGAATAATTCAGATGGGAAGTGACCTCAAAACTTTTCTGATTCTGCTCAGAACAGTGGTAGCTGTGAGGTCACACCAAGTTGCTCAGGGGGCTGTCCAGTTAGGTCATGAAAACCTCCAACAACAAAGACTGCAGAACCTCTGCAGGCAACCTCTTCCACCACGTGACTCTCCTTATGGGGGAAGAAAGCTGTTCTTTAAATTCTATCCAAGTCTGTCTTATGCCTACTTATGCCCATTATCTCGTGTCGTCCAACTACACACTGCTGTGAAGGGCTTGCCTCCATCTCCTTGATCAGCTCCCCATAGGCACTAGGGAGCTGCTGTTTGGAGGTGCCCCCAAATTTTTCTCTTCTCCAGTCTAAGCAAATCCTGGTCCCTCAAGCTTTCCTAACACAGCAAGTGGTATAGTCCTAATCATCCCAGCAGCCCTCTGTGAACTTGCCCCAGTATGTATCAATGTCTGTCTTGCACTGGGGGTACAATAAGATCCAACACAACTCTAAGGTCTCTGTCTTTAGTCATCTGCTTTCACAGAACTATTGAACAACTTAGGAGTGCTTTGTGACTTCTAAGTTTTAAACAGTTTTACCTGTTTTTCCTATGCAAAAATTCATTCGTTCAAGCTCACTGGTCTTGAATTAATTTTATTTTGAGATTTCTGTTCACATCTGAATCTCAAAGTAAAATTTAGGAAGATGTAAGCCTCTGCAGATTAAACCCCTCTGCATAAAAAATCTTCTGATTTCTCAACAGCTGTAGACAGGAATGGAGAATTTTTTTCATTCCTTCATTAAAGCCTACCAGCTGTATTTCCAATATTTGACTTTTAAATTTCCAAATACCATCTTTTTCTTCCCCAAATTTCCTTTGCCAATTACAGAGGCATGATAAATTTTCTAGTTATACATAATATCTTATATTGGTATATTTACCAACACAGACAGCTTCTTTTAACATACAGTTCATTTATTTGGTGTTATTAGCACATTGTAAATATATTAAATACCCATGGTCAATAGTCATTTGGATCACTCAAACTTCATTTATTCAGTTACATTTTATTCAGACATTACTGAGACTGTTCTCTAACAGAAAATTTCCCCCCACGCCCCACACCTCCACCCCTCCTTCTTGGATGCAGTATGCAGTCTGTGTGTGAGTGTTATGCTATTACAAGACAGAGAATATTACAGATGTAGGGAAAATATTTATCTATATTTATACCCTTTGGGAAAATCAGTACTTGAAAAAGCCTTTGATAGGACCACACAGTACTGTAAATGGACATTTCACGGAACTTCTCCCTTTCAGAGAGTCCTGATAAACCAGATGTATTTCCTCCAGAACATTTCAGTCATGGTTAATTTAAAAAGCTGAGTTAGGAAAAAAAATACAGTTAAGCATATATGTGCATTTACTGCATCTCTTCATAGCAACAGCAAAGTCCTTTTGCAATGGAACAGCCATATAGTGCTTCATAAATATGGACCTCTACCTTTCACTGAAAGCTCAGCACTGACGGCAGTGACAACCAACCTACACAGTCTGTGTTTTCATCATTTAAATAAATGTATCATGGCTTTCAGATATTTTATTAGATGTGAGCTTGAGAAAGTTATTTGTTTGGAAGAGTTTATTTTCTCTGGGCATTTTCATCTGTTCTTAAGACAAAAAAAGTTATATACTTTGAGATTAATATAAAACTTCCATTTAAATTGACTCTTATTCTTCTAAAATTAATGGTATACACATCCTACAATGTTTTGAATTTCCTATCAGAGGGAATTCTAGAGCAGGGTTATAACTCTTGTTATTTTTGGTTATGGGCTTGTAGGTCAAGGACTTTGAGAAGTTGTGGAGTAGACCACATAATCAGCTTTATTGAAAATATTTTTCAGTGAATTATTGCTAACAGTTATGTAGTAAAATGATGTAACTCTCTAGGGCTATGCAATACAGAAAGTAGCTTTAATGCTAGTGCCAGTTTGGCTTGATTTCTTCAGAGAAATGAGTCTTACTGTCCTCTTTGATCTTTGGATACTCTATACAGATTATGACTTTTATTGTCTATTCTTACTTTTTAGATACATGAAGAGCTCAGTTTAATATAATTACAGTGGAAGTCTTTCACAGATGAAGAATTTGGTTTTTTTTAAACATAAGTTACACATGCAAACATTATCAGTATTTAAATGTTATTAATGTTATGCAATCAACTTATTTACATAGTTTATTTTTGGGGGTTTTCTGTTTAGAGAGATTGATCAGTCACATTAAAATACAAACGTGCTCATTTGCTGTGTATGGAACATGGTTTTGATCACTGAGACTAAGCAAGTGATTGCATTGACAGTATTTTAGTTTAGAAAACTAAATTGTAACTAATTAAGGTTTTAGAAAAGACTTGTACATAATTTTGTCTGGAAATCCTAAAGCTAAATAGGACTTCTCCACAAGACTTCTGCAGAAGGCCAAGTGAGATTTCCTCAATGCTCTAGGAGTTAAATGTTCTAGATAAGCACATTTTATATTGGATGTGCAGTAAATGACAGACTCAAGACAGAGAGTGTACCTCTGAGCCTTGGTAATAATGATGACATACTGATGAAGATGAGATTAATGAAGTAACCTGAGAATCAGGTGGAAGATATGAAAAAAATCGTCTTCTTGGAGAAATAGATTTGTGCTGAAATATTCTGCTACCAAAATAATGGCAACTGTAGGAAATTAGGTATACAAGAAATCCTAGAATCAAATTTGAATTCATTTCTTGAGGCTAAAATTTTCTGAAATAACTGATTAAATCTAAACTTCAGTAGATTTTCCCTTATGCTTATCTAAGGATCTACTTGAAGCAACACTGAGGAAAAATACATAACCCTCTGGTATTTTGGATAATAAAAAGTCACCTGTCACAGTCCTGAGTGCACAAAGAGGTTCTAGCTGACCTGACTGGCCTATAACTGTCTTTTTCCATAATTCTTTATAACCTCTTCCCCAAGGTTTGGCTGCTTGCGTTGAAAGCCAGTTATGATATAGTGCAGCTGTGTGACTTTGGATCAGACCTCTATAAATACAGATAAATTTCCAGAAAGAGCTGTGAGAAGCAGAAAGTGATATAATACAGGAGAACTGTCAAGTGCCTCCCCTTGGGCCTCTATCTGTGCAAATTCTGTCTGTTGACCTACACGTTGTTTTTTAGACTCAGGCCATCAGTCCTTGCCTGAGCTACATCAGAGGTAGGGCCGGGCCTTATTTCTTACTGACCTCAGCCTTGCCGCAGTGACTTTAGTTCCCAGCTTGGTTTCAGACTTGCTTGGTCACTATGGATTTACCAGTGACCAATTTAATCATTTACGGTGATTACTGGGCGTTCAGCTGACCCCAGTCACCAGTACCATCCCTGCCCTGGTACCTAGGCTTTGTGACTGTTGATGAGTTGCTGGTCTGTCAGCCTCACACTACCCTCAGCTCCCAGGTCCCTTGCCCTCATGGAGCAGCCCACGCTTGCTGCTCCTCACAGGTAGCTCAAAATATCTTGAGTCATAAACTGAGCACGATGAAGTATGTCCCTCAGTCTGTGCAGGTAATACCTGGGGGTTTTGGTGGGAGGTTTTTTGTTATTTCACTTATAAAGATAAACAAAATAAAATTAGCAAGAGCAGCCAACATACAATGCATAAAAATGCATATCACCCTAAGCTCTGCTGCTTCTATGGGTTATTATATGCAATTGTAGAAAAAAAAACAAATTAATTAAATTTAATAATTTTATCATGAGATATGCTGGAAGGATGCTTTCAATCTGCCCCTAAAGCTCCAGTTTGATTTAGTCTTTTAAATCGTGACTTTAAAAGGGAACTTGATCTAGCCCTTTACACAATTTTTATACCAGGCATACTTATTTTAGGTCTAGTTTTACTTTTTTTCCCCAACTGACTGGATAAGAGGTCTTGGGCTTGTAATACTGAACTCATTTCCAAAACATAGAACCATACTTTGCCAGGGTTCCTTCTGCCCTCCAGAAAATATTGTTTCCAAAATTTGCATTTTCATACCTCAGCTCACTAATCTCAAATAGTTCATGAATACATGCAGAGACTTGGCAGATGTAAAATTGTGCTGCACAGCATGTAGGAATGTTGATGTCCTATTAAATGTTAAGTGAGCACCCAGAGTGTAAAATCCAGAATTACAGGATATTGCTGCTTGAACCTTCATTTTCTGTTTCAGATTCTTCTTTGAATCTATTCAAGTCTAGAATTCATTCTGCAAACAATTCCTGGATATAGCTTTTGGCTTTTGACCTACATTGATATTATTGTTCAATTTGTTTCAGCAGATGTACTCCAGTTGATAGTGAATAAAAATTTAGGATGAATTGTTTTCATTTTCTCTCTTTTCCTTAGCTCAGCCATGTAAAACCACAGCTTACATGAGCTAGATGTACTTCTTTCTGTTTTTCTTTGCTTGAAAATATTCCCTTTTCTTTTTCTTGCTATTCTCTAATTTACCATTTATAAAATATGAGAAACAAGGAGTGAAGTCAGCCAAATCTCACAGATCTTTAAGCTTTATTGCTCATGCTGGAAGGGGGAAAAACAAATCTATAACTCGTTTTACAGTTTTCTCATTCTTGGAAATAGAGGACAATTGGAAATATGTGAATTTGCCAAGAATGCAACTGTACTGCCAACATTTAAACAAACAAAGGGAAGGATACAGAGAAGACTGATTTACTTTTGAAATGGATTCCTAAGGCTATCAGCCTTCTGCTGATCTTTTCTATTGCCATGTGACATTTAAAAAACTGAGGAGTAGTTCAAATTACTCTATGCCAAATGTAAACAACAGTACTGCAGTATGATTCGAGATTTTCAGTGTTTTTCAGTCCACATAGGAAAGATGGAGAGAGTTGCTGTGAAGAAAATAACAATGTGATAAAGAAATGGAAAGCCAATGAGGCAATGGAGTGAATTCATTCAAAATTAGGGCTTTTTTAAAAACAATCCATCAAACAAACAAGCAACAACAACAAAAACCCACCCAAATCTTAATATTAAAAATCAGTTTATTCTTAAACTCTGTAGAGAAAAGATATAGAAATATTTTTTTGACATTGCAAGAATCACAGTCTAAACACAGAGGCTTGACTAAATAAATGGAAAGTGCTGAAACAGCAGCTGCAGAAGGAATATACCAAAAGGTGATATGGTAGCTAGGAAGTAAATGGAAGAATGGGAAAAAATTGTTGTCAATTACATCTAAGTCAGTATCTCAGATTTTTTTCACCATTTCTTCACCTTGATTTATAGTATCTTCAAATAGTGTTCCACAACTGTTATAGTAGATTATCTGTTTATTACCATCCTTGAAAATAGTAAATTTAAGTGCATATTTGTCATCTATGGAAATCACATTCTGAGTGAGATAGAAGGGGAATATAGCAGTGGAAACATGATTCCAGGACAGGTAATTCCAGTCATGGACAATAAAGTTCATTGTTAAAAGACCTTCTGGTCTATTTTACTTTTCAGTTTTGTAGATGGAAATAGTCATATGTTTGGTCAGTCTCAAAATAAGATGGTAAAACTATGCGATATCTTCTTCCAGTTAAAGTATCTGATGGTTATCTAATGGATAGCAAGCTAACTTTGGCTTTTCATCTCTAGAGAATTTTTATTGCTTATGTGAAGCTTCATTCAATACACATGCAAATATATAGCTGTATTACAACTGCAGAAATGTTTAGAATCAAGGACCACAAATTTGTTAATCCCTTTAAAAACAAACAAACAAAAAAAACAAACAAACAACATTCCTTTCTTTTTTTTCTGTCTTTTTCCTCAATTGAAGTAGTCTAATCTGTGTGCTAGAAACATGAGGTGCACACTGAAATAAATCCATATAATCCATAAAGACATTTTTTTGAAAAGAAATCCATGTTCTGAAGAGAAACCTTCTGGCTAGGGATCAGGAAATAGTTTTCTTTTGATCAAGGAAGAGATTGTGTTGCACAAGTTAGCACATGAGGGAACAAAACCCACTAAAAGCTACCTTAAATTGTTTTACTAGGAAATGGTATCAAGGCTATTCAGATTGTTTACTTCATATAGGACTTTGTCTGTTTACAATCAAAGAAGTAGAACCAGCTTTTGGACAGATAGTAGATAACTATGTTAGGTCATATAAAACACCCGTTCTCTTGTACGGACTGAGGTGACATCTATGTTATGCTGTACTAAACTTATATTGTTTGTGACAACTGGGCTTGAAACAGAGGTTATGTCAAAGAGACGCTTCATTGTTGTTATTTGGATGTAAGTAGGAAGATAATGCTGGGTTATTCCCAATAATCAAGGAATGAAGAAAAAATTATTGAGGTTCTAGATGTTTCCTCGCAACAGCTACTGGATGTTGTGAATCATATTCTGACTAAACTAGCTCTTCCTATTTTCCCTAGATTCAGTTTAGACACATGAATTTCAGATCCATAGATAAGCATGTAGAAGGTAGCTGTGATGATTCTGAGCCTCACCAGTACCAAGTTCTTCTGTGCATCTGTTCACAAGTTATTTTGGGGCATGAGCACAGATGCTTAGGTTACGATGCTTGTGAATTGAGCTTTTAGTTCCTTATCTGAATAGGGCAAAGATTGTCTTTATACATCATATTTTCCATAAATGTATATTTAAGTTCAGAATTCTTGAAAAGCTTTCCAGGTGGTAGGAAAAGCTAAGAAACTGTGAATTCACAATTACATATAGTTCATCATGCAAGTATCATAGTAATGATGGCTTTTTAGCAAGCTAAAGGCATACACCGCGTCAAGTAAAAAACAAGTGACTAGTTGCTTAAAGATATTCTTAACTTTCTTTTCAACACAGTCACTCCCAACAATTCAGCACTGAAAAAATTTTTCTTCTTACTGAAACTATACAAGTGCTGCATTAAAAAAAAACAACACACACACACAAAACCCAAACAAAACAAAACCCGCCAAACTATTTAATTTATATCTATTAAGTAATAAGGGATAACTCATAACAAAAATGTGTTATTGGAGCATTAATGTATGTTACTTGCCTGTAGCTTGTTTTTATGAGTCACTTAAAATGTTCACAATGCTAAAAAGCTGGAATATCATACCAAGAAATATTTTAGTATTGACTCAGAACAAATTGTTAAATACTGACTTAGCAAAACTACTTCCTGGAGCACTTAGAAAATTTTTTTTTTTGGGGGGAGGGGTGGTTGGGTTTTTTTTGTTTATTTGTTTGTTTTTCACAGCTGCTGAAACATATAAGCATTATGAAGGTTGGTAGTTCTGAAGACATCATGGCTAGAGGTGCTATAAGTACAGAATGTAATAGTAAAAACATTTAGAGCGTGCTCTAGAGAATAAACATAAGACAAAAAAATTAGGCATCATTTTGCCTAGAAATCTATGTAAGATTAGCTAACAAAGCAGTTGCTGCTATATATGCATGCAGCAGTGACAGGACGGGCAGCAGAAGCACTTTGATTCTCAATGAAGAAAACATATTTTAACAAAAACCTATAGGATATCTCATTTCAGTGCTTCTAGTTAGCTACTTAGAAAACAGAGCTCAAGAGAGGCAGAAGATTAAACCAGTTGTTATTTAAAAAAAACCCATATATATACATCTAATCACTGACATACATAATTTTTTTTTTTTCAAATATTTAAATATTTTGTTTGGATATTCTTTTTTTCATCTCATTATAATAAGCTGCAATGGAATGCTTAATGGAAAGTGTTAATGGCTACCATGTCACATAAGTGGATCACAGTAATGGGTCAGTTAACAGATAGTTTTGGGGGTGAATGGAAGGAATATTTTCATGAATTGCAAAATGGGGAAAAAAAAGGAAACATTCTTGAAATCTATTAGGCCGTCAGGTAAGTACCAAACAAAGATTTGGCCAAAACCAGTTTTTATGAGACTAATTGTGAATGGAGGGATATCTGTTTGTGACAAAGATAGTGAATTGGGAAAAGAAATTAAGCATTTGGAAGAAGAACAAGCAATTAAGTTTACTGGTGGAAACAAATGCTTATTCAGAGCTGTACAGCAGTTTTGTCAATAAGGCTGCAGTCTGGCTCTAATGTCTTTGCTTAACTTTATAGCAAATCCATCCTAGAAACAGAAGTAACACCTAGAAGTTGACTCCCACCATCTTCTTTAAATATCAGCTTTCCATGTCCTTCAGCTACTGTCCTAGTAACAGTATTGATTTTACTCTGCATCATTGTTGCTTACATTAAAAA
>VXBL01002078.1:95316-152410 GCA_013400195.1 Aramus guarauna | reverse complement strand
AAAAAAAAAAAAGACAGAAGCACTTGGGATATTTTTTCAATTTCCTTAAACTGAGATTTATTTTTATTATTTTTAAAAGAATATGTGTAGAATATTAGTCACATAGACTTTTAAAATCCTTCTGCTTTTAATCCCTTTGTTGACATTTCAGAAATTCCCATCCCTGCCTTATTTTGAATTTCTTTTCTTTTTGCTCATATAGAGGCCATTTGAAAGTACCAGCCACTTTTTATAGCAAAGTTTTCCTCAGGAAGGAAATATCACAAGGTCTTTAGTTTCTTGTTTCATAAATGAACATTTAATTTGTATGCCTTCTTTCAATATCTGTCCTTCTTACTCCACAACAGAAGTTCAAATGAAGATAATGTATCATTTTAATGTTTAAACTTTTCTACAAAAATATGTGCAGCAGAACAAAGCTTTTACTGAGTTCAGGGGTTCAGAAGTAGCGTTAGATGTGGATGAAAGATTTAGTTTAACTTCCCACTGCACAACTAATAAAAGAAATGCAACATAATGAGATTTGAAGATAGGAGATACTAACAAAGAAAAAAAAATGGTTCAAAACATTGTTCTCAATTAATCAGCTGTTTTCTAGTGAACTGCACTTTCCCCAAATAATTATTATAATGCATAAACTGAGAACATGTAAAATGTATTACATTTTCATTGATGTTACTGTTCTGGAAACTGAGGATGAGACTTGGGTCTAGTTTGAATTCCTAAATTAAGTTGCCTACATATTAATCTTGTGTTAAGATACTCAAAGTTATTCAAGGGACGCACATGGGGCTTGGAAATATGATATAGGACTTGTGGGAGATGCATGCCTTTCTGGAACAACAGTTGGAGACCAAGAGAGATACCCTGAGGCACCTAACGTGATACTAGACACCCATGTTTGGGAAAATGAATTAAATGCCTGGAGAATACAGCAATGAAGTCTAGGTACATAATTAGCTCTCCCTAAAGTGAATTCTTTGGATCCAATCAGTTGTCTAGACATAGGCAGCTCATTCCATTTTTGATTCTGTGGGGTACACTTACCTGGTCTTTAACTCCTATACCAGGACACTTCTACTGAAAGCTCCAGACTAACAGTGTATCTGGATGATTTCTATTCAGTCAGGAGCAGGCTGGTACAGTGGTATGACTGAAGACTATGGGGAAAAAAAAAAAAAAAACAAAAACAAACAAACAAACAAACAAACAAACAGAAAAAGGTTTTCTCCAAATTCTCTGCGTGATCTTGTGATCTAGCCAACCGCAGGTTTCTCAGAACATAGAAATAAGGTGTTGAATGAGCATCTCCGAAGCCAGAGGAAGAGACAGATAAAATATAAAGGAAAACCATAAATACTTCTGTCCCAGGGATGTCTGTCTTAAATGCACAATGAGGAAGCTAAGAGAACAGAAGGTATTGCAAAACAGATTGACAGATTAAACGATTTAGAACAGAGGTCATGGGGATTACAGCCTAGCTGTTATCAATACAATGAGAAAATTAAGGTATTGTATATCTGTGTTCCTCAAAGTGAAAGGTATTCTTCCCGTCTATTAATACATAATTTTTCTTATTTATCATCCCAGGACTCAACACAGGTAGTGATCTGCAAACATTAATAGCAGTGTGCAGCCATATGTCATAAAATTAGAAAGTTGTGTACATAGAATATATGCATATTAAGGTATGAATATGAACATTTCCAAGTTTGGGGGAAGGGAGTTGAAATTGTTGAAATCATGCTGGTTTTTTTTACAAAGTGTGCAAAGGGAATTCTAGAATACTTCATCTCATCCTAATATAGATGTTTAACATAGGTCAATGAATCAATTATATCCTAATTTCACTTTCCTGGTTATAAAGGGAGCTTAGTGTTAATGTCTATATCGAAGCTAAACATATTTTAGATGTCTAAAGTTAGGTGACAAAAATCACATGCTAATTTGTCTGTGTGAAAGAGCCATTTCAAAAAACCTTCAAAGGCACATAACATCTTCAAAGTGGGAAAAGGCAAACAAAATTTTGCTGACAGGAATACTTCTGTGACATAGAGTCAACTATGAGAATAACAATAAATAAGAACCAGAATAGTGTAAAAAGTGGCAAATGGCAGTTATAAATTAATTTGGCACTGAAGGAATGAAACTGAAAATTCAAATGAAATCATCAGCTCCTGGGAATTGTGAGTCTGAAGAGTAATGGTGAACCACATAAGCATTTATGGACAAGAAAGTGTTCCAATTACTTAAGCATAGATGTTTAGTAGAATGTAAGACACATAACCGTATTCCACCTGTGGTGTAACCAGTGTTCAAAGAGAAGATCTCATAGATCCTATGTCATAGCTGGCAGCCTTCACACTCATAATCTTGCTGTGGGGCATGAGGACAACATCTTATTTGCAAAGCCAGGAATTTACTGTTAATCCAATTAAAATCTTAATTAGAATTAAATCTTAACAGTCTAATCAAAGATACATTATTAGTTTAGTTATAATGATAGTAAAAATTGTTCAAATTATATACAGGTTAAACTAATACAAGCTTTCTACTATCTATCCCTTTCTTCAGTGTTATGCTTTCCTATGTTTTTTATGTCCGAAGATCATTGGATTTAGTTGGGGAGGGGATTTAGAGTGAGTTGTTGGTGTCCCAAGTTCTTTGCTGGTAGAAGTATAATGTTCATGATGGGGTCTCTTTTTTTTTACCTATAGAAGACTATGGCATGTACATTTATGGTTTCTTTCTCCATAATCCAGGATCTGCTTGTGGTCACTTTTCATATTTGCTAACACATTCTATGCCTTGCTTTTGTCTTCTATAGTTCATACCACATCTGAATTCATCATACATTCGGTGACTTACATAAACTGCAAGTCTGCATTTCTTTTAATATCAGTAATTGATATTGGTGATATTTTATATCCTTAGGCTTCCTGTATCACCATGTGCCCCTTTTTTTCATTATAATATACCTGCATCCGGTACCCTTACTTTCAAGGACTCTGTCTTCCTCTATGCTATATAATTATACCAAGGTCATATATATTTCATTCCACACAGAATAGATACTTGTTTCCTAGTACTAACTATTACCTGAATAGAATTATGGTTATACCACACAATTATACCCAGCTAAATTATAATAATTAATAGCATCAGTTTAATTTATTAGTAGCTAAATACTTTATTTGATGGTATAATTAATTAGGGGGAAAAAAGGGAGCTAACCTGGAACACTGATCTTATTTTCAGGTCACCTTTAACATGTTCTGGAGTGGAGGCAAACGTGATCCATATGAGTGTGCATGGCAGGTATTGAACTGACATAAAATTTCTATTGTTACATGACAAAGACTTTGCATTCATTGATTAGTTCTAACAATGGGAAAACATATTACATTTCCTTTGAGTGCCAATAAATCCCCCTTGACCAATAACATTCATGTAGGCACATGAAAAGAGTAATTGCAACAACACATGAAAGCTTCTAATTGGAATTTTTAGCTAAGGATTCTTGGATTTGTTCCTTGCTTAAATTGCCATCTTGTGAAAAGAATCTATATTGTACAAGTTATTGTTTTCTACTCCAGATATAAACCTGATTATCAGGTAAGGCTGAAAAATTTGTTTCTTATAATTTAATATTTATGAACACTGCCATGTTCTTGGATTNCCCAGGGAAGTGGTCACAGCACCAAGCTTGACTGAGTTCAAGAAGCGTCTGGACAATGCTCTCAGTCATATGCTCTGATTCGGCTGGTCCTGTGTGGAGCCAGGAGTTGGACTCGATGATCATTATGGGTCCCTTCCGACTCAGGATATTCTATGATTCTATGATTTCCTAGTCAGGTTTTCTTTTATGATTCAGATCTCAAAATGCCTCCAATTTTTACTTCACTGGTAAAATACATACCTATACACTATATTCTTGCTTAATTAATATCTCTATATTGCATTTTTCAAACTCATTTTTATGATAATCAAAAAGTATCCTTATTACATTGTGATATGTGATTACTTCTACATAGTATTCCTTTGTGGATTTTTTACCTATTCATCATAGTGGCATTCTCATTTTTCAAGAGATTCTTTCCATTATTAAATGTTTTCTCCTTTTAGCTGTAGCTTTATTTCCCACAGGTGATCTTACAAACAGCATATATTTTTAATATAGTTGTTGATTAAAACAGTGACTCAAATATTCTGTGAAGGATTAAAATATGGACTGAGTGGGTTTTGGGGTTTGTTTGTTTGTTTGTTTTAATCTGTTAACACTTTTCAAACTGAACCTACGTGTGAACCACTTTATTTTTTAACATGGAATGTAAGGTCTTTGTTCAACTCAACCCAGAACTGTAAGGAAAAAAAAACCCAACCCTTATGCTTATTGTCTAAACTAATCTTCAAATAAAAACTGGTTGCTTTAGTCATCCTCTCACTTCTGACTGCCAGTTCAGGATTAACACACTTTTAAATAATTTGTGGAGGCGCATTACGTCATAGTTTTCTTGCTCCATTCCCTATTTATCTTTGCACAATCAACAAAACTCAGTTACTTATGATGTGGAGGACAAAACTGGGAGATGCTTACAGATGCAGAGATTCCTTTGTGGGGTCTGCAGCTAACAGCATGCATCAATTTCAGGAACTCAAGGCTGAGCAAGCAAACAAACAAGCAAACAAACAAAAACCATAAATAAAGGGAAGAGAAAGGAAAATGGAAAATTGCCTCCAGTGGCCATCCATGAAGAAAAATGGGCACCTTGGACAATTCTCCTTCTCTGGGCATCCTGTCCAGCACAGCACATAGTGATGATGCTTTCTTGCTTGTACAATTAAATTCTGTGTAGGTGTATTACTGGGTAATAGAAATTAAAAAGACTATTAATTTTTTGTTATCTCTAGGTTTTCTTGTAATATGATTTTATAGGTGTGGTGGGTTTAATTTAGCAGCAGCCATATGCCATCCAGCTGCTCACTCACTCCCCTTCCTCAACAGGACAGGATGGGATGAAAATAGGTTGAAAAACTTGTTGATCAAGATAAAGATAGGGAGACTGTTACCAGTTACCATCATGGCCAAAGCAGACTCAAGTTGTGTCACCCCTGCAGCTCCTCCACTACCAAAACCTTGCCATGTACTTCCAATACAACAGGCTAAAAGCTACAACTGAAGGGATATTAGAGCAGAGGTACAGGCTAAAGCTAGAAGCAAAAATGTGAGGACATAGGAAACAACAGGATGATTTAACATCAGTGGTAATTGTTTTCTGTAAGAAATCCAGCATGATAATAATTCCTGCTCTGCCAGTACTAGGCTATGAGGGTAAGAGTATTTGGGACACCGAGGTAATGGCCCTGTACAGCAGCCTCAGGGTGTGGAGATGAGAGATCACAAGGTTGGAAATAAATGGCAGGCTACCAAGTTGCAGGTGGAAGACCCTTAAAACTGCCAAGTTTAAAACACCTTAAGTGTGGTGCAACAGGTGCAGCAGCCTTTCTTTTTCCACCATGAGGTTATGCTGTGTTGCTCTTCCTTGCAGACCTAGAGACCTGTTGAGTGGTATAATGGTTTTTTATTTGGTACATCAATAATTAAACATTATTGATTTATCATTTATTACTGTAATTTTTGAAGTTACTCATTTATTAATTATTTGAAAAAAATATAAAATTAATTTTTCATCTGTTTTACTTCTGTCATCTTTATCTTCTTTTTCGTACTTGCTTACTGCAGGCTCACACATCATTTTATTTTTATTTTTTTTTTATCCCAAACTGAGATAACTTTTTATTTTCTTTTTTATTTCAGGTAAGTGGATTTACAAATGCAGTTGAAAGAAAGAGGTAAAGTCAAGAAAATGTAGGAACTGTTTTTCCTTCAGGATAAAAGCATCTCCTGTCTGTAGACACAGATACTTTTAGGAAGTTTTAATGAGACTGCAGTAGTGTGTATGTATTTGTTCTCAATTTATTTTGGCAGTAGTTGTGTTTTGATGCCAGTTTTTCCAGCATGCTGTGAGTAAGGAAGATGAAAGGCTTATACTACCTTTTATACAAGTAACAGTTACCTATTCTCTGTTCAAAATAATTTGAGCATTTTGGTCTAGAGTCTTTGAAAGAATAAAGTTGGCAGAACACTCTAAGGCACGTAGTTAATGTAAACAAGAAAACATTTAATGTAACTTTTATAGGGAGATGCTTTATGGGCTTTAGACCATTTTTTTATGACAATTCTAATGCTTTTCATTTTATGTTGCTTCATTTTATTGAAATAATAATGAGTGATCAATAACTGGCAAATGGATCAGTGTTCTGAATCCTTTTTCCTTCACTTCTGATACTAATATTTCAGAGATGAATGCATTTCAAGCTTCATACCTCTTGGAGAGTGGGTGGGGGAGAGGGTTAAAAAGGTTCCAAGGCTCTGTGTGGATTCTGACATTCTTTGCCAAGTTTGATGCCACCACATGCTGCTTTGGTTGTTACTACCCAGGCTAACATCAGTGTGTATCACTCCTAATGGCACACCTTCACTTCCCACCCCAAACCAAAAACCAGGCGCTTTGATCTCTGCCGCTGTTATGTCTCACTGCACCTTCCTTCAGGGACCCAAAGCTTATATTCCCAGATGCCAGTTCCTCTGACTAGAAGCTGCCTGTAGCAACTGCCTAAATATTACTTGACTCAAATAAAGTCTCCATGCTGGCTGGCAGGATTTGTTTTCATGAACTGTCTCAAAGTACTTTGCATGCTATTATATTCTGGTTTGAGAATTGATATATTACCTAGTGAATCTGTGGCTGGACAGTTTTACTTCTATGCTTCACATTCATGCATAGGATACTTCTAGTGCAGATTTATTTCTCACTGTGTTTCAAAGCCTTTGCTTCTTTAGTTTTCCCATTTCCTTCTACACTGGATAAATTCACATAAAATGCTAAAGAAAAAAAAATAATTCCAAGATTGATTCTGTGAATTAATTTTCAATATGTGCTGCAGACTTCTGCTTTTGAATGTAATAAATATTTTTTCTCCATAGAAGATAAAATGTTTCACTGGAAGTTAACTGTGTTCAGGAGAACTGACAGCTGAGGACAAAATGGCACTTCAAACAGCACACACTAAATAAGGTTAGGCTTCTCTTCGTGCAATATCTATTTACATGGCAATAGATTCCTGGAGCAAAATTGCACCTGAACTTAACTGTGTGGAAAACTAAGGGTTAAGTAGTTAAGCAATAGGTGGAAAATGACAACCTGAAAGTCAGTTAAAGGTGAGTTCGAGACTGAAGTGCACCTGAAAAAATAGCACGTGAATGTGGAGCATGTCAAGATAACAAGATATGTCAGTAGACTGAGTAGCTACCTGGAAGCTGTGTGAGGTCAAAAGGCCAGAATGCAGCTCATTGAGGAGAGACAAGTTGATTGCCACATCCTAATTTGTGTGCAGCAAGAAGTGCAGAGAGCATTTGTAATCATGTTCCTGGAAGAACCATTATTCTGAGGAAGAGCCTGAAGACAAGTAGGGAAAGAAGGTTAAATAGCTGGGCGTCAATGGTAGAAGAGCTTATGGCTTTGGGGTCAGTCTAGAGATTTTATCATTTTAGGATACTGTGTGCATTGTAGCTTGAGCCATATAATATTTGTGTAAGTGTTGAGAGGTAAGGACTGGCCCTTTTTTCTCTTTTTTTTTTCTCATCTGCCCTGTCCATGCTTACAGTGATAAAACTGAACTCAAGAAAAAACAAAGTATTACTCTCTGAGTTGGTATTATGTATAAATTATATACACTAGAGATAAATTTTATAACTCAGATCTAAATTAAAAAGGTTAAAAATGGGGAATGTTATTTAAAGCAAAAAATCTTTGCCATAAAATAGGTATTTAAAGTTGTGCATCTGATACATCTGATTGTCTTTCTTGCTATTAGTGAATTGAGCCACATTATTCACATCTAAATTTTAAAAATTTCCATATCAATCTTCCATTTTTACGACTGGAACTGGGGGTGGAAGAATGTATGTATTAGATAAAATCAAAGCAGGCAATTTCATTTAGAAGGCCAGTCATAAATTTTTCGACTTTGACAATACTCAGGTTGAGTAGAGCTTGTAATGATACATAAGTGATGCATTAAAATAAAGGATGAGCAAAGGAGGACTAACATGTCCAGCCGTCCAGTGATAACAAATACTTCCTAATTGTTCCTGTTTATGATAGTGCTGTCATAGGAGGAAGATTCGGGAATTTCCTCAAAGTCGAACTGCAAACTCCGGCAGTTTGTTTTGCATCTCAGTAGGGGACAGGCAGGAAGGGAGCAGTCCATGATGTGGTGTTAGAGGAAAGCCATCCCAAGGGGAAAGCTTCCTGAGCACACTGGGGGCTGGGCAGAAGGCAGCACCTACAGAGCTCCCTCCTGTCCTTTCTCCCACCACCCTCAGTGAAGCAGGGGCCTGAAGAAGACACCTTCCTCCTCAGAAACGTCCTTTATGCCTTTAAATACCGGCCAACCTTTAAAGCTAAAAGCTTGTAATATTTTTACCTTTATTAGCTTTTGATTTCCTATGGTGGTCCTATTATTTTCTTTTCTTAATAACCCTGTGTAATAGAAATTTTAATTTCCTTTTCAGCTAAAGGAAGTTTCTTAGCTATTTGTAAAGTAAATGATACTCTCCTAATAGTCTTGTCCACCTGGTGTAGCAAGTTCATAATGTAAAATAAAATATTCTGGGTTTTTTGTTTGTTTGTTTAGATGAATAACCCTTAAAATATTAATGTTCTTAAGAATATACATGATATCTTTTCTAACTAATTTAGCCCTAATATATTTATATATCTTCATGAAAAAAACATATTGTAAGTTTTGGCAGTTCTTATACCTTAATCATCATAGCTATTTAGAAAAATTGTATCATATACTAAGAATAAGCATATAGAATTATAATTCTATAAAAGGAAACATCAATATATCACTCTATAGAATTAATTTATTTTATAGCTGTGTATTTCTTGAATAACACTAAACAGCACCTTTTCAGAAACATTACTGTACTTTTTAAGAGATTTATTGTGGAAGAAACAAACTAGTTATCAAAAATTTCTGTTATAAATAGGCACGAATTGCTGTTCTTTTGTGCAACAACATCTCATTTATATAGCATTCTTCACATAACCAGTCTGCGGGATGCTTTATAAGATCAGATAAAACAGAGAATCACAGAAGTACTTCAAAATGAGCGACAAAAACAGTAAGAACAAAGAAGGAAATCTGAGCTTGAATTAATTCAAAATCCCTTAAACACCCCCCCCAAATAAACAAAAAACCAACAAAACAAAGTTTCCTTCAGGTAAACAGAAGTACTGGTTCTCTAATAATTCCAGTCTCGTACTCTATCTGGGATTGATTACAAATCTGATACATATTCTGAGCTTTTTCTTTACCAGACTTACTGGAATGTCAAAACATATACTGTTTGACAGACATTTATTAAGAAAGTGTTAAATATAATTTAAGTTATATATGCATTTCATAATTTTAATTACCATATAGTTGTTTTCTGAGGGCATCATTACATTATGCAAACACAAGATGAAGAAAAAAACCCCCACACCAGAGAATATATAGAAACTCTTAGAAATATGATTTATAAGAAAGTCTTTGTATTTTATAAGTGAATATTCATATGAAATACAGGTGGACAAAAAAATAAAAGGAGACTATCAAGACTAGATGTCACACAGATGACTGCAAAATTTTTCAGAGGACAGTTCCTACTTTATCATCATGATCATCATCATTATCATTAATTTTTGAAACAATGATCAGGATGCTTGAGTAATTGTAAACATGCAAAGAAAGTGTTTATATGGAAGTCTGCTATGTTAATAGAATTAAGTTTAACTCCATAAAGGTAAGATATTGAGTACGTTTTTACAATGATGCAAAGTAGTACCCAGAAACTTCCAGTCTAGCTGAGTAAAGATTTATTTTTTGCAGCACAGAGAACTCAGCTCGGTCTTTGAATCAGTCTATCCTCCCAATACTGGAAAGGAGCAGAAAGCGGCAAAAGAAAGATATATTCTATGAGGTCACTTTTCTGCAGGTCTGCCACCCCTTACACTCTAAGGTATTCAATAACCCCATGCGTTTTGGAAACCTGCGCTCTGTGTGGTACCTATTTGTCACTTAAAATAGCCTTAAACATTATGAAGCTCATGTTGTGTCCTGTGCTTGACATGTACCAATAATATTTCTAAATAATGAAGCATTTTTTAATGGGCCTTCCTTTGAAGTGTTATGAGAGACTACCAACCCCTCTACAGATCCTAACCTACCACTTGTTTTCCTATGTTCTGTCTATGTGAGCTTGTTTAACCATACATGTCATTCACTTCACAAATACATCAATTCCATGTTGTGCTTATTGTCTACATTTTTCTAGACCCAGTCACTCCAGCTTGCTCTGGGAGAGCACTGAGAACTTTTCTAGTGATGCAAATAGCTAAAAAGTTTATTGGTGCTTGTGTGTGCAATTCTATAAATTATTATTACATGCTTTTTCAGTTACAAAACACTGAATGCAGACAGCTTTAGTCTTGAACATCAGCTACAGTCAGTATAGCAATCTTAGGTGGAATGCTCGTTCAGCCTTGTACAGGAAAACATTCTGCAAACGCAAATAAACTTAATACAACTTATGTCCACCTTAAGTACATTAACAAAAGAGATGGAAACAGGTTAACTTTCAAGTGCTCTATACTGTAGAAGTATTCAAAATTTCTTGGACTGAAGTTAGCTTTATTAAAACCTGCTAGCTTAATGTTTTTTTATTACTTGCAGGAAGCAAAGCATCTGGGCTGCAATCCATGGCCTCAAACCTCTAGCAATAGTTAGCAATTTTCTCCTAGATGGCAGAGCTTGGACTGCCTGGACTATATATTAAGCTCCGCTGACTAAATTCCATTTTTATCTTTTATATTTCTTCTTCTTTTTTTTTTTTTTTTAATCTTTTTTTTTTTCTTCCCCCCCAATAGTACAAAACTTGTGATTCCTAGCACAATTCATATACTGCTTAATGAATATTCAGGTGAATCCCCATCATCAGCTTTGTGTTATTGATATGTCAACACAAATGTGTTGAAAATAGACTTCTGTGAGAGCTTCTCTAAAAATAATTTGACATATAATACAAGTCTTCATTTCTTTACACTTCCTAGTCTGCGGGGTTTTTTTCTTCACGCATTCACATGCAGAGCTGTAACAATGTGCTGTGTTATAAATGAGTATTCTTACTTCTATGTAAATTTTATGATACCATTATAAATTACCTCTTTTTATATTATGTTTTTGCTTTATTATGGTCTGTGGATATGTATTTTCTATGGTAATGATTAGAAAATTAGGTTAAATTAACCAGTTTCTTGGTTAAGGCTTTTAGAATGCCTCATACTGTTCACTGAAGCAGCACTATGATGTAATAGTTCTGCATTCATGATTAAGATAATTTAAACTCCTTTTCCATGGTTATACCATCTCTTTAGTTGGAGTTTTCAGTTCCATCTAGATCATAAAAATGTCAGGTAAAATAAAAAGACTGATTTTGTTATAATGTATGTCCTGGTTTCAGCTGGGGACAGAGTTAATTTTCTTACTAGCAGCTGGTATAGTGCTGTGTTTTGGATTTAGGATGTAATTTAGAATAATGTTGATAAAACACTGATGTTTTGGTTGTTGCTAGGTAATGTTTATACTAAAAGTCAAAGATTTTTCAGCTTCCCATGTTTTGCCAGTGCAGAGGTGCACAAGAAGCCAGGAGGGAGCACAGCCATGACAGCTGACCCAAACTGGTCAAAGGGGTATTCCGTACCATGTGATGTCATGCTCAGTATGTAAACTGGTGGAGTTGGCCGGGGAGGGTGCCATGGCTCAGGAACTAGCTGATCATCAGTTAGTGGGTGGTGAGCAATTGTGCTATGCATCATTTGTTTTGTGTATTCTTTTATTATCATTATTATTATCATTCTCATCATCATCATCCTCTTCCTTTTCTCTCCTATTAAACTGAAACACGTTTCACCTTTTTTTTCCAATTCTCTTCCCCATCCCACCAGGGTGGGAGGAGCAAGTGAGCAGCTGCATGGTGCTTAATTGCTGTCTGGGGTTAAACCATGACAATGTGGAAGACACTATTTCACAGTATCACTCATCCTTATCTCTCCTTATTACTATTTTTGGTATTATAATGTGAACAGTTAAATTAAAAAAGAAGAGGGGGAAAACCAAATCATCTTTTAAGTGCCTTGTTCCTTTATCGCTTCTACCTTGACTCTGGAATCAATATTATACAATTTAATTGATTTTCACTTGAAAATTGAGGACAATATCACTTTACCATGGAAATTTGGAAGCTTCTTAATAAACTTACTTTTAAAAATTATTGAAGATGAGCTATAAAGCATATGAGAATGTGATACATTTGCTAACATAAACTAAAACTTCTAGTGTAGCTAAATCAAAGATTCAGTTATTCTTTCCCCCTTGTATAGTTTTGGGTGAGATGAAAAGGATCCTCACTGGATATGTGTTCTGCAGCCCCTACATAGAATCACCTAAATTATTATTTACTTTATAAAGTCTTTAAATAGAAAAATGAGGTCTGGAAAAAAAGGAGACCTACTGAATTGAGACAAAGATCCTTGGAAATATATCTACAAATGCATGGGCATCCTTAATGACTATATCCAAGACCTGTTACTGTGATCAGCTACATAGCACTAAACAAAATTACTTTCTGCCCAACTTTCACAGATTAACAATGTCCCTGATTGCAAGGGAAGTTGAGAATGAGTGAAGGTGACTGTGGGGGAGTGAGTGAGTGTATAAAATATCAATTAGGTTAACAGCTTTAATCTTACTGGTTGTTAAACAAAATATGTCCAAAATTCACTCTAGGTTATGAACTCATCTACGTCACCCATGACAAAAACAAAATGCTACTTTGAAAGATAAAATGGGAGTACAAGTAACCAAGGACCTGAAACTTGGTTAGTAACATCTCAAGGTACTAACAGAAGAGAAGCTCTTCCTCCTACATTTTTTTTCTCCCTCCCTTGACTCCCCCATACAGTATTGCTCCAGGATTAAATGGAGAGATGTTTCATGGAAATTCCATCTATTATGAGTAGAATTTTTTATTTTCTTCCCAGAGTATACCAATTATCTACATATAGCAAATATGCTGCAGAGCTGGCCTGTAAGGAGAAGGATTTATAAAACAAAACAAAACAAAACAAGCTGTTATTTTTCCTATAGGATCTCTGTGTAGACAAGAGGAAAAATCTGAGTAACAGCAAAAATGAAGAAATTCATCATATTGGTTCAGGACATTTGTAAGGCTGTGGTTAGATACTGAAGGTGAAAAGAGAGATCGTGCTGAAGGTAATTGTTCAGGGCTGTAAGAAGAGTTAAAAATGGCCCTATTTATCAGTCTTCTAAATTCTCCCCTCACGATGATCTCTAATTCCCTAACTTGTATATACGTGTGTGTGTGTGTGTGTGTACACACTATATATAAATATTTATGCATACATTCTATTGCAACAATGCTAATAAAGACGTGAAGTTCAAACTTCAAAAACTTGGAAGATTTACTTTAGGAGAGAGGTTCCCTGCCCCTACCAAAGTGTTCGGATATTTTATCATTCGATTTCAGTTCAACAGATTGGATTATAAAATGTTTCGGGCTACATTCTCACTATTTAATTCCACAAACCCTGTATTTCTCTCTGAATGTTGGTGGAATATCCTAAGTTGTGAGCAAAGGCAGTAGAAAAAGTTCTGAAGCATTTTGCAGAGTGTATCTATTAACTCTTTATCAGTTCATTAGGGCAGCTGTGTCTTTTAAGAGCCAATAACGTTGGAGACTAAGACTAATTTTACCATAATTCATGGTTTAAAATTCTGTCAATCTACTTTCCCTCCTTTTACTGCCTGCCTTTCTCATCTGGCTATAACACTTGTCCTCTGTATAGGAAAGATTGCCTTATTTTAGATCTATTTATTGTTTTACCAGTAAAAGAACTTTATAGTAGTACAAAATTGCTTGTTTATACTTACCCAGCTGTAGCTACCTATTTTCCCTTTATGAGATTATTTGTGAAACAGCCTTTCATCAGTAAAAAGAGAGAAGAAATGGCAAAGAAAAGAGGAAGCACACATCAGAAGATACCCTGAAGCAGGGAAATACAGTATAAGGAATGAAGTCTTAAGCATCCTTTGGCAATATTTAGATCACAACTATTATTGAAGGAAGTAGGAACACATCTTAGAAGGCAACACAACAGCACCTATCAGTTTCAAGATAAAAACTTGCCCTGTGAAAAGCTTTCAAGACTATATTGGCAGCAGTCTGAGAAAATCTCCCAAATCAAGATTCCTAAGATGAATTGTGGGACAAATAAAAACAGTTGGAAGATATTCTTCACTGTTAAATTTCAAATAATAAGAGACTGTGTGAAAGAGGCAGAGAATCTGCCTCTGGAGACGGTATTCTTGCTGCTAGATAAAGCCTAGTGTCAGAACAAGCCTAAAACAATAGATGTATTGCAGGCAGCCAATATAGGAGAAAGAGAGAACAACCCAGGAAAAAGCATACAGCATAGGGTGTAGACCTTGTTCATGAGCACAGCAAATTAATGGAACTTGAATGAAATGGAAATTAATTCACAATATAAAGCATGGGAGACAAATACTTCACTACCTTTTTGGAAAGAGTATGAATTATTTCAGAAGTACTTCAAGAAAGACTGATCCAATTTACATCCATTATTATAATGACTATTGGTTCTAAGACTGTATTTGTAAGGATAGTGATACTTTCTGGAAAATATTTTAAACTTCAGAGATTAAAGAAACAAAATTTGATAGTAAAAGACCCAGTTTTGTGAAGTTCTAGGAAATGGAATTTAAAAATTTATCTCAAGATTTATGTTGAAAAGGAAATTCTCAAAATAACTGAATCAACAGATTTTTAATTTAATTATTTTTTAAATCATTCAATCTAACTAATATCTTTGAGATTTCTATATTAGATCAATACTTACAGGTAGGAGAAGTACAAATTAACAGACTTACAGACAAGGAAGTGTATCAGCAAATTTAAAATATAAATCAGCCTCTGAATACTATTTCCAATTCCGTAAGTCATATCATAAACTACTAATCTCTCCCTAGACTCCTCAGAAAGTCTGAATATTTGCATTTATAAAATACTTTTTGTTTATTTTTTCAAATGCTTATGTGCAGATCTAACAATCACAAAGGACTTCCAAACTGTTCTTTCAATTGAATCTGATTGAATCATAGCAGGTCACAATTTTTCTTTTTTTTTTTTTTGTTGTTGCTGATATTGCAGAAATATCTCTTCATGCTTCCCTTGTTACTTTCAACTCCATTTGAGATTTGTGTTTCTTATTTCAATAATAAGAAACCTGCATACTCAGGTGATGTTTCAGTATTCCTTCTGGATATCCCATCTTCACTTACACCTCCTGTACACTTCATTTTTTGCATTTCAGCTCAGTCAGATGTTCCCTATTCAGCCAACCTGGAGTCCTGTTGCACCAGCTTGACCTTCTGCCCAGTGGTGTGGAGCATTCTTGTGTCTGAAGAATGCTGTCTAGGATCAAACCTTGACCTCTTTACTCTTCAGGGCAGCTTCTCAGAGGAAATACCAGCAGATTCATGAACAAAATGAAACCTCCATTCTTCAAATCCAAGTTTGGAATTCTTTTTTTTGTTTAGCTGACTTCTCTCAGTATCTAAAACACCACCATCTTTTGGTTGCTGCAGTCAAGTCTGTCATCAACCTTAATATCCCCAACATTTCTTTTTCTTATTCAAGAGTGGCAGAGTTCCCATTTAATCAACTTGTTAATCATTGTCAATTTTCTTTGACATTCTCCAGAAATCTCCAGGATTGCTTATATTCCTTTCCAGGAAATGCTGTGGTGATCAAAGCCTCCCAAGAGAACCAGGGCTTGTGCTCAGCCTTGCTCCATCACTCCAGACTGCTTTCCTCCCCCAGTTTGTTACCTCTCAGATCACACTCAGCCCGTTTGGTGAGGCAACTAGTGGCAGAGTGTGTGTGTGTGTGTGTGTGTGTGTGCCTGCATGTGCATGTGTGTGTGCTGGGGAGGGTATGTTTAGTACATAGCATTTTTTCTCTGCTGCTCTTTTTTTTTTCAAGTTTATCCTCCTCTGATCCAGCATGACCTCTCTGCAGGTCACAATTCCTTCAGGAATATCCATCTTCTCACATGTGGGGCCCTCCACCTGCTGCAGTGAGGATATCTGCTCCACCCTGGAGCACCCCCTCCTCCTCTTATGTCCTTGGTGCTTCCTCTGCAGTTTCACACTGGTTTTGTCCCCTCCTCCTCTGACTGTCTCATGTTTTTTTCCCTTTCTTAAAAACATTTTCTCTGAGGTGCCCCCACCTCGGCTGGGGGCTGAGCCGTGCCCTGCGGTGGGCGGGTTGGAGCCGGCTGGAACTGGCTGTGTCCGGCACGGGGCAGCCCCGGCCTCTCCTCACAGAGGCCCTGCAGCCCCCGCTGCTGCCGGCGCCTGGGCATCCGCACAGAATCCATCAGCAAAGATTCAAAACAAGAAGATTGCGTGGCCTCAATCTGCCTTCTGAGCAATAGGATCAGAGTTGGCATCAAGCCAGCCTGAGCATTGTTATAAACAAGTATTCTGTTTGTACAACAAGGTTTATGAAGAAGACATAAGGTTGATGCCTACATAGGTAGGATTAAATCAAGAATAATTAGATGCTTCAGAGGAAAAGATAAAAGGAATAAAGTGAGCAACATACAGGCAGGAACAAAAGAAAAGTCTCAAAGGAAGATGTGTAAGCAAACTTTAATTATCTGGTATTTCCTATGAGCTAAGACATAGTACCTATACCACCTGTGCTGTTACATGAACTTAGTTTTGTATCTGTGGATGTCCAAGTTCACAGGAAAATGTCAGACCTGCTGTCATGGTTTAACCCCAGCCATGGTTTAACCACACAGCCGCTCACTCACCACCTCCCCACAGCAGGATGGACAGAAGAGAATTGAAAGGGTAAAAGTGAGAAAAATTGTGGGTTGAGATAAGAACAGTTAAATAAATAATAATAATAATAATAATAATAATAATAATAATAATAATAATAATAATAACTACAATAACAATAATAATAATGTAATGAAAAAGAAAATAGCAGAAATAAAACCCAAGACAGACAAGTGATACAAATAAAAACAATTGCTCGCCACCAAATAACCAATGCTCAGTCAGTCCCTGAGCAGCAGCCCCGCTGCCAACCTTCCCTCTAGTTTTATTGTTGAGTATTATGTCATATGGTATGGAATATCCCTTTGGTCAGTTGGGGTCAGCTGTCCTGGCTGCGTCCCCTCCCAACTCCTTGTGCACCCCCAGCCTGCTCACTGGTCAGGTGGGGTGAGAAGCAGAAAAGGCCTTGGCTCTGTGTAAGCACTGCTCAGCAGTAACTAAAACATCTGTTATGTACACTATTTTCAGCACAAATGCAAAACATAGCCCCATACTAGCTACTATGAAGAAAATTAACTCTGTCCCAGCCAAAATCAGCACACCAGCACTGCAGGGATGGTTATGCTTCATTACTACTAGCTATGCTAAACAATATCTTAGGAAAAGGGCTTAGGATCTGTTTTGCACCAGGAGATTCTGGTTCATTATGATGCCAGTAGAAAGTGAATTAGACTTAGTAAGGTGTCATTTAAAATGCTGTTTATTAGAGCTAACACTCTGCAGTAGTACAGATAGTCATGTCTCTTTAGATGCTGGAAGCCCCAAGCGGTGTAGCATCAAACAGGAATTCTTGTGCAGCACACCATGCCGACCTCGTCCATAGCACAGATTCTCCTCTTTCAGTCATTCAAGCTATGACAGGATTTTCTTACATGGAGACAATTCTTTTATCATTTCTACAGTCAAAACAGAAATGACATTCTCTCAACAACTTCTTGCTGCATTGTTAGATAAAGGCAAGGCCATGCAGGTGATGTAATCACTGGTTCCCAGTGGGAGCTGCCTGCAGGTTCCTCTTTTACAATGTTCTGGCTGAGGTTATCGTGCAGCAATGGGATTTTGTGCAACACAGAACAGGCTTGAAGGCCATGCTGTTCATGCAGCGCGGCACAGCACAGGCCTGGGCCTGGTCAGGTTAACTGTATCATCACTATGATCATTATGCATCACTAACTCCTCAACATACAGTGGTTTTCCAGTCAGCATCACTACAGGACAAGCAAAGTTCTGAGAATGCCTTGAAAGTAGATCTCCATTTGTTGATAGAATCATAGAATGGTTTGGGTTGGAAGGGACCTCAAAGATCATCTAGTTCCAGCCCCCCTGCCATGGGCAGGGACACCCTCCACTAGACTAGGTTCCCCAAAGACCTATCCATCCTGGTCTTAAACACTTTGATGTTCTTAATGAAGGTAGATGATGAATGTAGAAGATAGAGGGGAATTTCTGTTGGTTCATCCTTGACCTCAAACCACTGCTTGATTTCCAAGCAGCCAGAGCATGCTCGTTGCAAATTTCAGTCTGGGAAATTTATCAGCTACATCTGCTGCTAGACACCGTTGAATTTGAAATCTGTAAGTTGCAATCATATTGTTCATACACTGCTATTTCAGGCAGAAAGGCAACCAATATCTGATTTCTCAACCCAAATCAGTTAAACCTGGTGTCAATATAAGCCACAAGACTATTTGCTCCTACAAAATGCTTGATTTCTTTTTAATAAGATAACCTCTTCTATTGGCCACTTCATTACAGACTTGCAATTACAAATTTAGCTGTTACTAGGAGAACTAGAACATATAATTTGCAAATCAATCTTTGAATGACACTCAATTTTAAATAGATTTGATTGAAAATACATAGCTTATATGCAGAAACTGATGGATTAAAAGTGGAAGATTCCTAGTTAACTAATAGTGGTTCACATTAATACTGTTTATAAAGGTATTATTTCTGTCAGTTCCTCCCATCCTATCTATTTTATCTATTCGGGAGTTTATAGATGTAACCTTAGGTACAGTAATCATCTCTCAGAGGTTTTCTTGAGGGATAACCTATGGCTACCATCAATTTTTTACGTTCCCTTTGTTTTATATGGGTTAGTTGTCATTGTCTTCTTAGAGCTTTTGCTTGATTGTCTTAAAATACAGTTAATTTAATAACAACTCTCTAATTAGGCAACTCAAATCACTCCTTAGAAGTAACCTGGCCTCCTCATTATTTGTTACTTTACTGATCCTTCTGTTTTCTTATGAGGAAAGTGTGAGAGATCTGGGACTGTTCAGCCTGGAGAAGACAAAGCTCAGGAGGGATTTTATTAAGGTATTTAGATACCTGAAGGGAGGGTGCAAAGAAGGTGGAGCCAGGCTCTTTTCAGCACTGTTCACTGACAGGATAGGAGGCAATGGGCACAACCTGAAACACATCAGGATCCTTCAGAACATCAGGAAACACTTTTACTCTGTGGGTGACTGAGCACTGGCACAGGTTGCCCACAGAGATTGTGGAGTCTCCATCCTTGGAGATCTTCAAAATCCATCTGGACATAGTTCCAGGGCAACAGGATCTAGGGTGGCTGGGCTTAACCAAGGGGTGTTGGACCAGATGACCTTCCAGAAGTCCCTTCCAACCTCAAGTCTTCTGTGATTCTGTAATTCTGTGACTAATAGTGACTAGACTCTTAATATTTAAATTATACTTCTATTATATAATTTTATTTTATCTTATGTATTATATGTGGAAGTGTTTAAGGCCTGGTTGGATGAGGCTTTGGGCAACCTAGTCTAGTGGAAGGTGTCCATGCCCATGGCAGAGGGCTTGGAACTAAATGATCTTTGAGGTCCCTTCCAACCCAAACCATTCTATGATTCTATGATTCTGTGTATATTTTGTCTCTTCCTATATATGAGAGGGGTGCTTCCTCTATGCCCATAAATGATGGTTTGAGCATAATAAAGGGAGTTTGTGGTTTGACATTGGTTTTTGAGCCTGGTACTGTTCCTTGATAGTATTAGTTCAGAATTTGTTTTTCTGTTTTTCCCTGTTACCCACACCAGTTCCTAAATCCTATGCAGTACTCATATTTTCTATCCAGTCAGGAGCTTTATCTTGTCTACAGCAGGCAGTTTACCTTCAATTTACATTCTCCTCTATTTGTTGTGCTCTTCAGATTGTTCTCCATCTAGTGGATGTTATGAATAAATTAGACTGTTTCATAGAATCATAGAATGGTTTGGGTTGGAACGGACCTCAAAGATCATCTAGTTCCAACTCCCCCTGCCACGGGCAGAGATGCCCTCCACTAGACCAGGCTGCCCAAAGCCCTATACAACCTGGCCTTCAACATTTCCAGGGAGGGGGCAGCTACAACTTCTCTGGGAAATCTGTTCCCCATCACTCTCACAGCAAAGAATTTCTTCCTAATATCTAATCTAAATCTACCCTCTTTCAGTTTAAAGTCATTACCCCTTGTCCTATTATTATATGCCCTTGCAAAAAGTACCTTTCCAGCTTTATTGTAGGCTCCCTTCAGGTACTGGAAGGCTGCTATAAGGTCTCCCCAGAGCCTTCTCTTATTCAGGATGAACAACCCCAACTCTTTGTGGTCTCAAATGTTTATAGCAACTTAAATAACAGTTGGAGAATCTAAACTATTGGATAAAGAATGACTTTCTCACATATTATATTCATTGATTGTGTCATACTAATTATGTCATTAATCTCTTTCTCTCTTTAACTTTCCAAGAAATGTTCCAGTCTGTTAACAGATAGAACCTCAGGTTTGTTACAACTGAATTTGCAATTTCTTCATAATTCAGGACTCATCTAGTTTACTTGTCCACTACCTTGAACTTTGGAATGTATCTTTAAATACTTGTGATTTCTATTATTATTTATATAGGTGTAAACGGCACAGATGCAAAGAAATAGTGAATCAAGTTCAGTATTGTCCTGGGTTTGTCTAGGATAGTTAATTTTCACCAGAAGCTAGGATGGGACACAGCAAGGACAGGTGACCCAAGCTAGCCAAAGGGGGTATTCCATACCATGTGACATCACGCTCAGTATAAAAGTGGGGGCTAGCTGGGGAGGGCTGGCGCGGCTCCAGAACACGCGGTTTGAGCAGGGTCCGGGTCTGAGCATGTGGTCTGAGTTGTACAGTTGTTAGGTTGGTCACCAGTTTTGTGTATTCTGTTAAGTAGTGTTGTTGTTCTTTCCCTCTCCTTTGCCGTCCCAGTAAACGGTCCTTATCCCAACCCATGAGGCTTTGCCTTTGTCTTCCCATTCTCCTCCCCATCCCACTGGGTGAGGTGGTGGTGGGTGTGAGTGAGTGGCTGCATGGTGCTCAGCTGCTGGCTGGGGCTGAACCACCACACGTATCTTTCTGTTATCAACGTCAGGTTGCTCTGCCAAACTATATTTAAAGACCTACTTTATTCATGTTCATTAATCTTTGATCTTAAAGAAGTATAGTTGACTTCAGTGGACCTTATTTAAGGACTGACATATTCTGTCTGTAGGGTCTGAAATTTACCCAAAGGTAGATGGCAGATTATGCCATTAGAGATCCATTATTCTTGACTAGCTTATGTCCCTTCTAAAGAAATCACTTCTCAATTTTATCCCCTTTTTGCAACACTCCAGTCAAACTTGTGTATCTTATTTTGATCCTTAAATTTCATTCGCCTGGCAAACTGAATAGGATGAATGGCTAAAAGGTGTTCATCAATGGTGTTTGAAGAAATATAGAAGGCAATTCAATTTAGTCTTCTAAAAGAAAAGTTATATTTTATTCCTTGGTAGATGTCTGCACTGGAAGGGGTACTTTCCAGATCTCAGTAAGAAAGGCAAAGATGCAAAAGTTATAACATAACTGCTTTAATAATAATACAGTAGAAATAAGAAGACAAATACAGAAAGTGAATAGATCTTCAGTGTTGGATGGACCAATGGTGGACATCCACTGCGCGCTGTGCAGATCCCATTCATGGAGAAGTTCATAAACACACACACACACACACACACACACACACACACACCCACACCCCGCCTCCTGCAGTACTGTGGCTCTTTATATTTACTCTACCAAACAAAACTATCCATTGTTTTTTGAAAGTCAGGAGCACCATCTGCTTCTTAATGCCCACCAGAGCAGATCTAGCTACACGTATGTCCTGGCTCTGGCTAGGATAGAGTTAATTTCACAAGGAGCCAGGCCAGGTGAGCCAGGCTGGCCGGGGGCTATTCCATACCCTGTGACGCCATGCTCACCATAACAGGGGGCTGGGCGGGGAGGGGCGGGTCCGGCAGTTTCGGCGCGGCTCCGGGAAGTGGTGAGGGTGCGGTCGGTCGTTCGGATCGGTAAATTGCTTTCCATTATCACCTACTGTGTATCTCTGTTATCAGTACTGTTGTTGTTTGTTTCCCTCTCCCTTGCTGTCCCAGTAAACTGTCCTTACCCCAACCCACGAGGCTTTTGCCTTTGTTTGTCCGGTCTCCTCCCCACCCTGCCGGGGAGGGGTGAGCGAGCGGCCGCGTCGTGCTCAGCTGGGCCTAAACCACGTCAACGTATCTAGGGTCTGTAGCCCGGAATGGTACGTAACCAGGGCCTAATTAAATACATATTGAAAAATAGTATTTTTGTCTTAGTAACAATAGGGAAGTATGTAATCCTAGAGGAGACACAAGGCCAAGTACTATGGTATGTTCTGGCATGTGGATAGCAGTGTGGGCACAAAATCCATGATCTCATTTTCTTGAGGTTGGTGATGCCCTCCCTGCAGTAAATGCATTCAGAACTGGAATGTAGATGTACCCCATGAGCCTTAAAATATACTAATTTTGCATGGTACTCAAATGTGGATCAAGCAGTAATGAAATAAATGAAAGAACTATTTTCTTTGTTTACAAATACTCCTTTGCACAGTATGATGGACAATATCACTGTTCTTTTTTCCATGGTCTTTGGTATCTCAGCTCAATAAAATTTGTCATCTAAGTTACTCACTTCTGCCACAACAGAAGTTACTCCCCCCCCCCATCATTTCTTTTCATGTTTATTTGCATGGGAGCTAATTTGAACCACATTGCATTACTTTTATCATATTTGCCATACTTTACATTCTTTACATTTCTGGTCTGGTAGGATCATTTGCTTATTCTTTATTTTGAAAATTTTTCTGTTGCACAATGGATGTTTATACAAGTTCACATGCACAAAGATTTATAAAAAAAGTCTGCAGCTGATGGCATACATCCACTTTAATGGTGACAGTTATTTCTGTGGAAAAATAAAAGAGGAGAGAGACAGAGGAAAGAGAAAAAGAAAACACTCCCCCTTGGCCAACCCAATACTTGTCCCCAAACAACTATCCCCTACTGGGCATCCTCTCCAGAGCAGCAGCTGTTCCCACATAATGCATTTCACAGAGTAACTACATAGTTTTCATCACAACTTGTTCATACTTGCTATGGTCATTCTTGCTTAATATGTTGTTATTGGGTCCTGTAATGTAAACAATTGCCTACCACCAAAAGGTGGAAAAAGGTGAGAGGGAAGTGTTGATTCTCATGCTGGTGGCAGTCACCTCCCACAAAAACCCACCATAAAAAGCAATATTGGGACTTGTGGGTGCAAGACAGTGAAAAAAGCCACATAAGGGCACCAACACGTAACATCAAGAGAAAAATACTGCCAAAGTTTTCCGCCATAGATTGCAATCTATCAAAATAAAGTTGTACATCAAGAATGGAGGAATGGAGGCTTTAAGAGATTGTAATAGATAATAGGTTAATATGAGTTATGATTAAAAAAAATGAGGGGAGAGTCACTGTGATTTTTGCATACACAAAAAGAGAAACCCGCAAACAAACATATCAGACATAATTGGGTTGCTCTTTAACTTATATATTTATCCCTGGTGTAATCATCCCTGAAGAGGTAAATCCATTCCTACATTTCACAAGGAAATAAGGATGGGAAATGTATTCAACTAAAAATTAAAAAATATTACAGGCTTGTGAGAAAGAATGTAGGAGTTCAATCTTTGTAATCAAAACACAATAGTTGTATGAGATCATTTAATTTCAGACAATAAGAAATTTGCCTGAGGAATAAAAGTGCAAAGTAGGACAGCTAAAAGGCTGAAAATGGTCTAAAAAAATGTTTGTATCATTCAACAGAAAATGCTGTGCAGAATTTTCAGACAGCTTAATACACTGAAACACTTTACAAGACCTTGTAAGGGACTCTCCGACAGCTTTAGTCAGAGACTGAATACTTTGATGTATTTGAAACAAGAATTAATTCTTAGAAGCTAAGTTATGCAGAAGATCAAAATGATGACTTAAAAAATCTCTTTCAGTCTTATTGAATGTATTACTTTATACTTAAAATTATTATCTCCTGATGTGATGGCTTTGCTCAGAGTGAAAATATTTGGAGGGAATGTGTGGGAGGCAATGCTGGGTATGAATTTTCCTTGCCTGATTTGTTTGACTCATGCAAGTAAGTTCTAATTTTTTTTTTTATTTTTATTTTAAGTTTACATAAACAAGCAAAGTTTTCTCTAAGAAACAAAGAAACAAAGGGAATAATATTGTTTCACTGTTTGGAATTTATGATATCATGAGACTCTAGGATTTTACATAGTCATTATATGCATCCAGAGTACTCAAACTGAAAAGGAACTTGGAATACTGTTTGAAGAAAGTTCTTTTTAAAAAGAACAAGAAGATCTGGGACTGGATGTAAGGGGAGGGGGGGGGGGGAAAGAGGGAAAATCGCCATGAGGATAGGCAAGCCCAGGGAATTTTTCCCAAGACTTGACTGGACAAAAGCCCTGAGAAAGGTGGCCTGAATTCAATGTCCATTCTCTCAGTAGGACTTTGGAGTGGGTAACTTCCCAAGGTCCCTTAAACTTGAATGAATCTTTGATTCTCTAATGTAATTACTTATTTCTTTTTCTATTAAAGAAAAAAAAAATCAACATAGTGGTATTTTTTTTTCTTTTCTTTTTTTCTCAATACCTGTAATTTTCCCAGTGTTTCCATCTTTATTATCAGAGGTCATATATGAGATTTTTTTAAGAGAGGTTAATACTTTTCTGTTTGTTCTTGAACATATAACATACTCTTTTAACTGAATCAATATGCAGAAAATAGTGTATATGAAGAGATTGTTCATTAATCTTCTGTATAGCTAGCTTCTATATAGCTAACCTTCTGTGTAGCTCTTCTATATAGCTAGCTCAATATAATATTGAGTTTACTCAATAATGAATCTTTAAATACAATTTCATGCAAGAGTACAAACTAAAGTATATTAGATATGATGTATGCGTTTCAGCAATCCATTCAATTTTAGAATAATCATTCCAAAAGTAATGTTTCCCATCCCAAAAAAGAAACATAGTTCACATCCAAAATATACGTTATCATTCCTCTTCTTTTGCATTTATAGATGGTTTAACAGCAGCAGTTTTTATAGTGCATAATATATCTGCATCACAGAGCAGATATCAGTTTTTTTCAGCCAAACTTTCTAAATTCTGGGGATAGATGTTTAGCACAGACTTAGAGTCAATAAATACAGGTTGAACTGATTTCTGATTTCATTTGAGAGTTGTAGTTCATAGAACATAATTTCTAGGAAAAAAAAAAAGACCACTGTATAGTCTTTTGACCTGTGATAACTTTATGATATTGGAACTAGTTTTACCTGTTTCTGTAGAATAATCTCTGTAAGAGAACCTGTCGATGAAGGAGACAAGATATGCTGAATTTTGAGCCAACTTACATTATTTTCAATCTAAAATCAATACAGAGTTCTTGAGATAATGTTCTGAAACCTCACAGACTGGAAAAGCTTTGCTGCAGTGGTTTGAGGCAATTACAATTTTTATATGCATAAGCAGCAAACCATCAAATGATAAGGCTTGCATTTAATTTTGACAAGTTAAAAAATGACTGTTCTTTAGCTTTAACTTACCTCTGCTTTTTCACCTTCTAGTTACAGTGTTTTAATTCCCAAACTGCATTACCTACTTTTGCCTCCTCTCATTATATCCTCCCATGGCAAGCACCTCTGATCATTGCAAAGATGATTCTGACTTCACAATACAAAGGTGTTTTTTGAAGAAGGGGAAATTATCAAAAAGGTAATATCCAAAACTTCCAACAGCCTTACAAGGAAATCCCTGCATCCAAAATATTTCAATGCAAACATCAACATCTGTGGAAGAGAGAGATCACAAGTCCTTTATCAGATATTAAAAAAAAGTCTTATGTACCTCAAGCTTCCTTCTGTCTCTGCAAAACTCATAAAAATATACCTTGTACAACCACAAGTCCAATCTGTGAAAGCCAATAGTGTATATATATATATATAATACAGAAAGACTTTTTTTTTTTTTTAATATACAAAATAATTTGCGTAGTTTAGCAGCACCTGCTAATGTTAGGTCAGGCTATAAGAGCACAAATCTTGTTCTGCAGTGTCATAGATGAATATTGCAGTCTTGGGACCTGTAGTCAGAAAAGATAAACTATTCCTCAGAGAGTTTTCTTTAGTCATATGGAAGACTGAAGCATTAAAATGAATACTTGAACTGAACTGGGGACAGGCACACTGACTTGATGTGCCTGTTGTTGAAGAGGCAAGTCATGGGATCTTCAGTGAATTTAAGTCATTTGCACAATTTCACATGGCAAGCCACAGACAGCAAAGGGCACATATATCATCTATCATTATAATTATTTTGAGAAAAGCGATTTACAGGGACAGTCTTAATGAGTGAATGATAGAGACTAGTGACTAATTCTTCATAAACAGGGCTGAGGATCAATCACCAAAGTCACCCAAAAGACAATGATTATCATATAGATACAAACAGTAGTTAATCAGAAGTTGCATGTATTAACCCATATACACCCACACACACAAATGCACAGACATTTAGGTTGTATAGCTGAATTTATAAAAATTATAACCTTATATATAGAACATCTGAAACTTTGACCTCACCCTGACAGATGTAAAACCCCCCAATATTAATGACACAAAATTAGGATAATAGTTCATTAAGCTATTTATTATCATGAGAAGATTCTAAATACCTGTGTCCAAAGGACATTACTGTATTGGGGGTGGGAGTCCAGGAGCTGGCAGCGGGCACTGCAGGTGTGACCTCTGTGAGAAGAGACCAGGGATGCCCCATGCTAGGGACAGCTGGCTCCAATGGACCCATGCAAGGGCACAGCTGAGCCCAGCAGCCAAGGTGGTGGTGCTTCTATGGAAATATATTCAACAAAGGGCAAAAAATGATGGACAGGCAGAGGAGGAAGGAAAAAAAGAAAGAGACTCCCTCCCCTCCCTCTCCCCNAAAAAAAAAGAGAGAGAGAAACAGGAGGGGAACTTCAAGGTTAGAAGAGGAGGAGGTTCTTCATAAAGGAAAACATTTGCCTTGCAGTCCATGGAGGACCATGCTGGAGCAGATGTCCACATTGCAGCCCATGGGGGACCCAAGGCCATGGCAGATGGCTGTTCCTGAGGGAACCGCAGTTTGTAGAGTACCCATGCTGATGCACAGTAAAGAGAGAGAAGTAAGGAACAAAGGAGAGAAATCATTATGTACTGACATTAACTCACACTTCCCAATGTCCTTGTGTCACTCAGGGCAGGGGTAGATGCATCTGAAGTGCAGAAATGAGTTTGAGTCTGGGAAAGGGAGGAGGAAAGACATTGTTTAAATATTTGTCTTTTTGTTTCCCATGGGCTTTCTCATTCCATTCTTCTTATTTTCTTCCCTCATCTCACTGAAAGGGGGAAATGCAGTGAGCAAATGGGTGAGTGTTTGGCTGTCAGCCAAGGTTTATGCACCAAAATTACTGATTCCAAAATGCAGAAAGGGCAACAAAGACTTCACATAAATCTATGTCCACATTTAAGCTATAAATCAGGACATTTTTGGAGGTAGAATGAAAACTTGATATAAACAGAATCAAACTTTTACATGCTGTACATGTGGAAGAATGCACCCAAATTAGCCTCTTGTGCTGTAAAAGTGATGTTAAAAAACCTGGATGCTCAGCCCTGTGCTTGCATGAGACCTTTGACAACTTCAAAGTTAAAAAGATAAGAAACCTATTAATGTGAATGTATTTTGTGTGTGTGTGTGTATAGATGGATGGGTGGATGGGAGGATGGATGGATGGTTGATTCTATTTTTATTTCAGCACATTTTTTTCTACATTGTTTTTCATTATGCTTTCACTTGGACTCTGTAGACACACCGTTCCTTATTTTTACCTTCAAATGGATTTGCTTCAAGCATAATTTTCAGAGTGACAGGTCCTGAGATAAGTGCTTTGACAAGTACATTAGTACTCTGTTTTCAGAAATGAAGGAATTCCAAGGTGTGTCTTCAGCACCACCACAGTAAGGGTATAATAAGCAGTATTATAGTTAAGTTTTCAAGAGTATGCAAGTGAATATGAACTAACACTCCTCTGTCATCTGTAGCAAGGACCAGAAAATTCTTTGCTTGCAGGTTTAATTTGGCTTTTCTGCCATTTGTTCTGTTTTCCTTTTAAGTTATTGTCCATAGCAGTCAGTTTTTCCCAACCATTGAAAGCTGTCTTCATTTTTAATGATCTCCTTTTCTTTCCTTCTAGTATCTGAAATCCTAGCATTATTTTAACTTGAGGAATGTTTAGTAATTTTCAACTGATCCAATAGTAAAGTTTATTTGTCTTTGGCTTGACGGTGAATATATATATTCACTGAATATATATATATATATTCTCATTAAATAGACCTGACCTTTAAGTGCATTTGAAATCTGCCTTTCTAATCTACCTGATTGTCTTTCTGGGGTCCTTCTTTTCTGACTAGATTGTGAAGCTGAGACAAAGTGTGTTTGTTGCAAAAGTGTCATAGCAAACTGAAAATTATTAACTCAGCTAACCTCTTTTCAAATTAAGTTCAAGTAAATTCAAAGAGGCAACTATAAACTCTGGAACCCAAATACAAATACACACTCGTTTATTTTTTAGAAAATATCTTTTTTCACTGAATGGTATGAAGACACTATGGTGACCAGGACAGCTTGTCAGCTTTGCACAGTTTCTTTGCTACAGGTCTAGGATGGAAACAAAGCCACCTTGTTCGTACCGTGGAGGGTATGCCAAGCACATGTTGGATCTCCTGCTGTCTTTGCTGCTCTTTTAAGCATTCATTTGATTCCTCTCTTACTTCACCTCTGCTACTACTTTATGAGATATTGCCCTCCAGCATAAGCTTTAATAAATCCCTCCAGCACTATAGCATAAATTAAGAGTTGAGTTATATCAGAACATCTCCAGTTAATTATTTTAGTGAATTTTTAACACAACATGCCACCATTTTTATAGGAAATTGCAAACTTGGATTAATAATAATAATAATAATAATAAAATCCCCTCTGGAAATGAAAAACTAGATTTTGCATAATTTTATTATCCATGTAATAGAGGTGAATCTTCTCTTTAGGATAACATAGTCACCCACATCATGTTACAAAAGAGATTATATATTGACAGGAAGATACAGAAAAGTAGGAAATCAACCCTTGCTAAGATTGGCACATCGGTATAAATCCGGTTATTTTCTCACAAGCTATCCTACTGTCAGAAAAAGAATGCTGTTTGCTGAGAAAGCACAGGCAGTCTCGCTTCTGTGTTGTAGAGCCAAGCAGTTAAAATCTGGTGGAAAGCTCCCTTGAGTAGTTATGTACAGATCTTTGTGTGTTTTTTTTTTTTTTTTTCTTTTAATGATTGATGAACATGGCTGCAGTGTGAATCCTTACTGAGCTTTAACAGATCTTTACATAAATATATAAATATAGGACTTTCTTAACAGCAGGGGGCTTTGTTTGCTGGTTTGTTTTTTGTCAGAGTTACTATTCCGCTGCTATTTGCATTCACATACCTGAAAAGATTATGACCACTCCTGTGTGTTCAGAATTCTAAAAGAGATTTTAAAAGCAGTATACAGCAGTGTGTATTGTATGCCACCATACTGACAGAATAATGCTACCTACAGTGAAAATAATTTTAGCCTGGTCTGATTTTTTGGCTGGCAATGCAGTAGCCCACTGTTTAGAGACACAAGATCAGATGTGCTAAACAGAAGAGATTATGATTAATGCCTAATTTAGGTTGGTCTTCAAAAGGTAACAAGTAATATATTTAATGTATTATTTCTGCTTTGGTGATGACAGAATATTTTATACAATGAATTGCTTAAGCAATGGCTAAATTTATGTACATCATGTCTAATAGCATTTTGCAGGACTGTAAATGAAGCATATGAATAAGTGTTTTTCTAGATCAAGACTTGTCAGCAAGACACAGGAAGATTATAGATTGTTGAGAGTAAATTTATTATTTAAATAAATTTTGCTATCTTCTCATTTTTAAGTAATCATCACATAGTAAAAATATTCACAATGAGCATTTGATTTTTGATGTGTGACTTCTGAGTTGTAGTGACAAAAATCTCAAGGTACTTTTTTTGTTCCTAGTTTGTTTTTGTACAAAAGTTTTAAAGAGGGGAAAAGATTAAAAAGCTAGACTATTACAGAGACAAGTACTGCTAGATCTCACTGAGGATGTTCAGAAACTACATATAATTTTCCCTTTCTCAGGTAAACATTATTCTCTTTCAAGTCAGCAATGTAAACAAATTAATAAATAAATAAAAAATACCCTGTGAAAATGAGTTATTGCACAGAAAATACCTCCAGTTTAAAGACAGAGCTCACAGCAGTATGGATATCTCAAAAGATGATTTAGAACAGTTTGCCAGTTGCATTTTCGGAAGAGTTATAGAGTTTTTGTTATGACTGATCTTTGTTTTACCAGTATGTGGTTAAATGAACAATTTTAAAGCAAATAATTTCTTATATTAAGATTTACATTCAGAATTTATTTTTCTAAAAAGAAATATTAATATCCTGTAGACATTGTGCTAGTCATATTTCTAGAGTCATATCCTCTAAAGTGAAGTGTAAGAGTATATAAGTCATAAGAAGGGAAGAATGAACATTTGAACCAAGACATCTTTCTCACGTAATCATGACTACTACTTCATGAGCATGCAGACTGTCTTTTTTAATGAAGATTCATTTTTGAGAGGAAAACATACTTTTTATCCAAAAATTATGTTTAATCAAACAACTTGGTTTTATTTTTTTAAGTGGGTATCCCTTTCTTCCATATCACCTGATGTACATTATTTCCTGTTGTATGTTACATAATGATAATGTAGATGTGTTACCAGGAAATTGGATACATTTATCAGTACTGCCTTACACCATCTTGAGATTAACTATGTCTAATTTAATTGACATTATGATTAAAATTCAGAGTTTTAATCTGAAGACAAGTGTATAATTTAAGAACATTTAAAATATCCTCTGTTCATTTTTATGCATGTCTAGTCATAATACTGATATACAATATTTGTGTGCATCTTCAGAACAAGTATTTTGTCTCCTATTCCTGGGACATAATTAAGAATACTGGCAGCTTTATACTCTCTGACTAAGTTAGTATTAATCACAACAGCCACATTCCAAGATTGACCCTTTTGTTTCTTTTAATTTAAAATAAATATATGTGTATGCACTGCAATTTCATGAGAGCACAGAGTGTATTTCTGTCAGGGATTTACCTATGTAAGAATGATAGACTTAATATAGAAGCACAGTGAGTGTTTTCTTTTGTAGGAATGTGCTTTCACTGATAGCTGGAGTATCTCTTCACCTTGCTATTTTGGGATGTTTTTTGCTATGCTCTGAATAAACAAGTTGATATTGCATTTTCAACGTATGGCTTATAGTCAATGGCATGATACTAGACCAGTCTTTTGGGAAGTAGGTTATCTGAGCTCGTATTCACCTGAAGATGAATGTAAATTTTATATCTCAGAAGAGGATCCTACTAATTTTTTCTGGTTTAGGCTTTTTTTTTTTTTTTTTTTTTTTTTTTTTTTTTTTTTTTTTATTNATGGTTTAGGTTTTTTTTTTTTTTTTTTTTTTAATTAGATCAGTCCTGATGAGGCTGTTCCATTCTGTAGAGAAAAGACAATATTAATTTGACTAAAGACTGGATTTTAAAGGGTTTCCCTGGGAGTAATACATTAATATGAACTAGTTTTCATTGTTCATTAAGAAACTGCATGGTGATAATTAGGTACCTTGGACAGTGATTCCCACTGGCTGGTAAAGGTGCAAAACTTTAAAAGGTCGTACAGTTATATTCTCTTCTCTTTGTTTTCATGCTTCCTTCTTGGCTCTGTAGCTTTTTTATTCCAGCCTGGAGTATAAAGCCTTCCCTCAGAAGATGGAAAATTTGAACTTTTCTGGCCAAGATTAGAATAGATCCTCAGTTTCCATTCCACTCTAGGCATTAGGCTGTTATTTAATGTGAACCACCGCCCTTTCTGGCTGTCATTTTGCATGATCATGGCCTTGGGGTTGCTGGGTTTTTCTTATATGGATGATATGTGCATGTCAGATGTTTTTGAAAAATCAGATCAGCTTGGGCCTGTCAGTGCAGTGTCTGCCTGATTTGTGATTGCCCAAACAGCCTCAGGTTTGTGAAAGGGTCGAAAGCTTAGGTCTGTCAACTTTGTGATACTGCTGGTCCTGAAAAACTACAAAATATAGAGTACAAAGTTTAATAAAATTATCTACAATGGACAGGTACATTCTTAATCAGTCATTGTCTGGAATCACAGTCTTGGATTTAGCTACTGAAATTATTTAAGTTGCACTTTACACAGTAAGGTTTTTCAGGTTTTTTGAGGAGTGCTGTTTAAGAGAGCATCAGATTACTTCTCCATAATACAAAGGTCTTTTAGGGGTCTAAGATTCCTTGTTTATATTCACTGATAACCACAAATATTAAAAATATTCCATGAAATAGAAAGTGATGCAATTATATTGTATATTCATTAACTGAGATGGAAGCTAAAGAATATTGTTAAAGAAAATTAAGAATGTGTATATGAGTTTTTCTGAAATAATAGTAGCGATATCTCTGTAACAAATCCAAATATATATGCGATTTTGTTAGGATTTAGGGCTTTTTTGTTTGTTTGTTTTTAATTTAAAAATAACTAAACCCCCTTAACTTCAGGAAATACTAAGGTACACATTTATTTGTTTGTTATGATGCTTGTATTTCCATTTATTGAGACTGGTATTGCTGACTACTGTCACTTTTACTATACTAATGGTAGTATAACTAACTAAGATGATTAGAAAAATTAGAACCTTTATATTGACATGTTGAACAATCATGTATTTATGATGTTCAATTTGTATTAATATCCTAGAGAGTGAGTATAAATATTTCTTAATAAAGTTTTTGCAATATTAATTATCTTAAGGTCAGTTGCATTCCTTACAGTGGCTAATTCTTCATTGCAATATGCAAACATATATATTATACCCTTCCAGCTAATTGCAATTTTAATTAGTGTAGTCAGCTGCCCTACAGACTTAAGTACCTTCAGTAATAAAGTCAGACTTTCAGTGCCAGCAGATGAAAGTGTGAATTCCTGAAGTTATGAATAATTGAATGACAGTGGCATTTGTAATGCCAAGATAAGGTATAGCTGTGTTAAATTAGGTTGCAAGCTTCTAGTATTGGGTGCAAGAGCACAGACAAGATAGCCTGAGTTTCGGCATCCGATGCTATTCGACATTATAGAAGGCATTCACACAGGGCTTGCACATATAATGCAGGACTAATGAGAGACCTATGCATTTCTAGAGCAGCAGCTGAGAGCTCAAGAGGGACACCCTAGGCACTAGTAAGTGGCATTAGATCCCTGTGGGTAGGAAACTATATCAGTTCCCTGGTGGAAGTGAACAGAAGGACTCTCCTGTTTTTACTTATGGAATTGGCAATAAAGCCAGTGCCCACATTTAGCTCGTGTGTAGGCAGCTTAATCTCAGAGTGAATCTCCTTTCTAGCAACTAAAAACAAAATGTATTCATATATAAGATAGACTCCTTGTGCCTTTATAGATGCCCTGGGGTATTCTGCTTTACTTTCACCTGCTGGTACATGTTTCCCATAAACCGTGCAGTGTCTTTCTTACCTTGCATATACCCTGTCACCCATTAGAGCCATTGTGATATGTTGACCTTGACCAAATGCCAGACACCCACCAAGCTGCTCTCCCACTCCCCTTCCTCAACAGGACATGGGGGAGAAAATAGTATGAAAAGCTCATGGATCAAAAGACATGGATCAAAAATCACTTACCTATTACCATCATGGGCAAATCAGATTCAACTTATTTTATTGACCTCTCTAGGCATTGCAGGTTCCTTCAGGGCATATCCACCTCCTCCAGCATGGGCTGCAGTGTGTCTATCTGCTGCACTGTGGTCTACCCACAGGCTGCAGTGTGAATATCTGCTCCAGCGACTGGAGCACCTCCTCCTCCTCCTTCTCTGACCTTGGTATCTGCAGGGCTCATTCTCTCCCATTTCTTGTCTTGGTCCTCTCTCTCAACTGTTCTTCCCTTTCTTAAATATGTTTTCCCTGAGGTGCCACCATCATGGCGGAGAAGCTCAGCTGTGTCCTGCAGTGATCCTTTGGAGCCAGCTGGAACTGTCCAGCATGGGGCAGCATGGGCCACCCCTTGTTACCACCCCTGCAGACTCCCCTCTTTAACAGCACCTTGACACCTACACCCAATGCAACCATATTTAGACAAGCCTCCTGAACTTTAGCCCAAAGGAAAAAAAAAAAAAAAAGATAAGTACATTCAGTGTAACATTCATTGACTTTTTATGTCATTTGCTAGTTATTGTGGACTTAATTTCATCTTTAATATATGGCTTATATTAGGT
This sequence comes from Aramus guarauna, assembly GCA_013400195.1. Lineage (NCBI taxonomy): Eukaryota > Metazoa > Chordata > Aves > Gruiformes > Aramidae > Aramus > Aramus guarauna. The sequence goes on along the minus strand of VXBL01002078.1, from coordinate 117,374 downwards.
AATGAAAGGATAGAGGTGCGCAGACCTTGAGAAGCAGACTTTTTCAGGCTGCACAATGGTGCAGGCTGATTGCTACTCCTGTCATGGGAGTACAGTGTGTTCCCTCGACACTGTACGCCCCGCAAAGCCTAAATGTACATGGAAGGTCCTCTCCCTTTACATATTCTGTCACTAATATTAATTCTAATACTCTCTACTTGAATTAGCCAAATAATCAAGCAATAAGTCTTTTTTCCTGCTGTGTGTGCTGAAATAATGTTCTTATGCATAGTTACTGCTAATATCTAGTTACTGACCAAGCAGCGTGACAAAAAAAACAGCTTAATATATAGAAAGATTTATCTCTGCATGTGAGGAAAAAAATTTGGATTGTAATTCAAGATAGTTTTGTATGCAGAAAACAATTTGGGAGGATCTGTATGTGTAGAAATAATTAACAGAATCATTCTTTGTGCAGAGATCCATGATGAGAAAGATAATAAGTCATTTGCAAACTTGACTTTGGGGAATAAGGTATTCAATTATCAGTCACATCTTTGAAAGTCAGCCCTTTTACTACATCTTTGGTTATTCATATTGTGTTATTCCCAGTTAAATTACAAAGTAGGATTATCTGTTTTGATGACAAATTTTGAAGTGCATTTGACATTCGCTGCTACTGACACTAAATGAAAAATTAGCACTTTTTAGTCGTGTGTTCATTTAATGGGATTATATTGTTTTCTCTATAAAGACTGTACGTTTCAGCACCATTTCTAACAAACTGTTTTGGTTTTAATCCCTTCTAAGTTAAAGAGAACTTTTCCACATTTTATGCACTTCCACTTGAGATCAAATTCAATTCATCTCTAGAATAAACATTAACACCTTCTACTAACTTTCTATGGAGAAGTAGTTATTAAAACTAAATATGATCTTTAATAATGTAATATGTCAAATAAAGTTGAGCAGACCTTATTGATGACAAGAGACTTAACTGTTTCTCCAAACCTTAATTATAAAAGTTTTCAAAAAGTTCTGCAAATTGGGATTCTTAATAAAAGGAGTGCATGTGAAGTATCCATCCAAGACAATGGGAATAACTCTTCAGAGAAATTTCAATTTTATTAATCAGCTTATCCTGCTTAAAGGAAAATTAAAATGAGATTAGTGGAAGAAAATTTCTTATAGCATTCTATTTGGTATTAAAAAAAAAAAAGTGAGAGAGAGAAAGGGAAAAAATAAACAATTTAATAACTACTTTTGGTTAAAATCAAAGTTAGAATAAAACACAGGCAAGGACATTTAGATGAAGTGTTTTCTATGATTTTTTTTTTTTTTTTTGGTGTGGTAGAAACAATACTTATATCTGCCTTTAATACTGCTGTGTTCGCAGTTCAGTAAACATGCAGCTTAAGCAAAATGACTGTGTCAGCAGTTGATTGCAGATCAATATTTCCACAGTAGTGCTGAGTGCTGAATTAAGAAACTTGTCTATTTCAGAGATAAATAATGCTGATGACTGAAGGATAACTGACTGAATTTGTCCAGGAGAAAGCTTGGTCTCGGAGGTAGCTAAAATCTGTGCAGCTTATGTCATGTAAAAATTGTAGCTTACCTCTTCAATAGCTAAGCAATAATACAAAAGAAAGATTTACAGCATGCAGAATTTCTGTATTGCCATTTTCAGTATGTCCCTCTTAGCTGCAGAGCACAATGGGCTAAAAGTTGTACTCTGTCAAATTTGCACTAAATTTCAGACTATTAAAACAATTCATACCCCCCAAAAAAAATTAATTTTGAATTAAAAGTCAGTCTGCTTAGCAGATGGAACAAAATGAGCAATAGATTTTTTTCTTCAGTTTATATAGAAACCTTGGAAACAGCAAGAAACAATCCTGTAAAAACAGAATAAATGTTCAAAGTATTTCTGTTACTGTGTACAAAAAAAAGGGGCAGCTGTGAGAAATACTAGAAACATGAAATATTAATGTGTTTCTAGAACAGATAGTGCATTTCTTCTTTGTATTTTTCATTATATTTACAATATTTATTGAATATTGTAACAACCAAGACAAATATCTGCCTGGTACAAACCTAGAAGAGAATAAAGGTGTCTGCCTTTATCCTCAACAGCTTTATAAAGTTTGTAGCAGAGGTGTAAATTATACACCCAGTGTTCAAGTGGAAGATGAAGTAGTCCATGTAATCCTGATAAAATTGTGGCAGTCATGAAAACAAATTTTAAAAAAAAGCAGAATCAACACTAAAACCTAATTGAGAATCTCTATAATAAATGGAATACCTCTCTGAGGAATAATTCTTAATACCACTCAGGGGATTTACTAAGTTGTCAGGAAGAAGTACCTTCAAAGCAAACCTTCAGTTTCTGATACACTTCATTCTCTACATGATAATGCTGTTGTAGATGCATAACAAAATTGAATGCATTTTTAGATGGTAGACATTGGTTTGTTTGTTCACTGATATTAGTGGCAAATTATGGAAGTGAAAATACTTCAGTGTACAGTGGATAATGAGATATAGCTGAGGATCTTGCTCTAGACGTGGAACTGCGGGCATGAGGCAAATAACCATGGCTGAAAACACAGATACAAAAGATATTTTCCAGCTGTAAATATATGGTACCAAATAAGCACATATAAATGTATACTCTAAAGATTGTCTCCAGGTATTTCATGCTCCCATGAACCTTAGGAGACCTGTATTTATAAGAAAAACTCCAAAACAGGTCTTCCCCAATGATAGGCTGATATTTTAAATGCTGCTACAGAAGCCAAAACAATGGACAGTACATCACTGGTAGTTAGGAACTCCTGTCCTATATAGTTAGCCAAGTTCAACACTGGGTGCCTGGAATATTGTCACATACCCATTAATTTTCATAAGTAATATGAAGGTGGTTTTTACTGGTACTATTGTTAAGTAGCAATGAAGTAAAAATGTTTGATGGCAAAGTAGGAGCTCCTATGTCCTGCTGGGACTGAAGGGTTTTCTGTCTCCCTGCCTTCCCTGCCAGGGAGAAGAGCAGCCCCTCACAGCTTTTGCAAAACAAACAAAAACAAACAAACAAACAAACAAACAAACAAAAAACAACAACAAAAAAACCCAAAACAAAAAAACCCAACCAAACAACAACAAAAAACCCCCAACACCACACAAAAAAACCCCAAAACCAAACCAGTGGAAGGTTTGTTTTTTTGTTTTGTTTTGGGTTTTGTTTTTTTTCTAATGAGACCTGCAAAAATTAATTGAAGTCTACAACTTTATGTAAAACAGTTCCCAAGAGCAAGAGGCAGTTAGAGGTGTGGTAGATAAAGGCTGATGATGTGGTAAACATCCACAGAATTATGAGTCATTATGAATGGAGCTTATGTAGCTCTGGGTGAAGAAGGAGATATTACCCCCATGGCAATGCTCAGTGTAAGAGAGACACTTGGGTTTAACATCTGGAAACTTGTCCAAAACATTAGTATTGGAGGGCTGCATGTGAACATCATAAAAGTCCTTCTGTATGAGTTTGTGTGAATGGGTTCTACAGGTGCCAATAGATGCAGATGGAAAAGATGCAGAAAATAGTAGGCTGAAGAGTGGAAAAATAAATGCTAAGAGGTAGCATGTGAAAGTCACTGACACCTGATGAAGTCTGGAGACAAGCAGTTTTGTTGAGTCCAGAAGAACAGGTCGACCCAGAATGTCAATAGTTTGTTGCCTCTATCCAAGGCCACCAGTGAACAGCAGCATCAGTAATGGGTTTATATCATTCCGACCACATTCAAGAATGTTGTGGCTGCTATATGCAGACAAATACTTTAGGATTATATAAACACCTGATGAAAGAAGGACCTCCTTGAAAGACTTTCTGAAAACAAACGTAGCAGCCACGCTGTGACCCACTGCTTCTGCATAAACAGAAGCTGGTCTGCCAGCTGTTGCTCCAACCAAATAACAATTAGTAATTCTGTGTATGAATCTAGATATGCCTGAGTGTACTATGGGAAGAGTTGTACGAATAGTTATCTGCTCTTAATAACAACAGCTTAATTAATGAAAGCTGTTCTAACAAATAATGGTTGTAATCAGTGTCTCCCCCTATTTGATCCCCTTATCAGGGAAAAGGGAATTTACAACAGGAAATGAGTCTTTCATGCTTTTTGGAGAAAGAAAGAACACAAGGTTAGCTTGGAGATTTTGTCTGGGATTGTGATAATGCCTGTGAGAAAATGAGGGGGAAAGATGGAATTAAAGGAATGGTAATAAAATGGTTATGAAAGATAAAAATTATTTGAGTTGAACTGGTTCAGTGGTCGAAGAAAAATATTTTACCCTCTCATCCATCCAGTTCACAGACCATTGTCAGAAGCAGGATGCTGGACACGACTTTTTCCTGTGAGGTTGAAATCTACAGGAATAATGAGTAGAGAACTGAATAAGACTGAACTACTTGTCATGTAGCCTGCACATATACTTGGCAGCAAGCTGTTACTTCTGTTTATTTATTTATTTAAAATAAAAGCTACGCAGTCCCTGTTGAACTTTTAAACTAAGTATACTGTGTTTCTGGGTTCCTTTTTATGGAGGATATTACACAAAAGTCTATGACTTAAAATAGATTAAAAGTAGGCCTTAAAATGCATCATCTTGTCTGTTTCTATTTTGGAAAGAATGCAACTTTGCGTGTTTTTTTCTTGTATTTGGAATGGGTAAGAAAATTAGTTTTGCTTTCAAGTAGTTGTCCCCACAATGTCATACAATGATGGAATGGAATTTGTAGCAATCTCTTAGAAACAGTAATTTCATAGACTAACCTGAGTAATACCTGGGAAGGGCCCATCATCTTGACTAGAGCAGAAATAACTGCTCTCACAAAGCACAGACAGTGATGAGAATCACTAGGAGACAGAGTGTATAAAAGAGATAAAAGCTCGGAGAACATATTTTGAATCTTACTCTGTTTTAAAACAGTGATAGATGGAGGATTGTTATGTACTTACTTAGCAATTTCACAGCAGGCTTAAGATAAACACTGCTGTAGAAAAAAAATTAGAATCTTATCTCACTGACCATTATTTGTCAGCAGAACTGTACTTTAATATAAGCTTTACAAGACCGGGATTTATTCTGTCCCCTCTAAGAGTGATGGTAAAAAGTTAGCATGTAATTTTAATTGTACTTGTAAGGAATTTATTATCTTCAGGCTTATGTACAAATGTAGCTAATGATAATAGCTTTTGCTAAAATTGTCCATTTTTAAATCAATGAACTTGAATAATCTTTGTCTAAGATCCCTAATAGCTGTGGAATTTTTGCCACCAATATTAAAACTTTTAATAAATCTTAAAAAGTCATACGGTTTATAAAGATTGAAGGACTTCCACCACAGTTCTGATATTTTCAAGAGCAAGAAAACATAACACTTGGGACTACATTTTTTACAAAATATTAGGGTGGTTAAACCAGATTGACAACAAAATCTGTTGTTAAAAATAAGTTGGTTAAATTGTTCTGTAGAAATTAGATCTAACTAAACCATTTTCATTTACCTAATTGTGGGAAAGGTAGATTTATAAAGCCTTTGTTAATATAGTTTGGGCTTCACCACCACACTGGGGTTTGTTTCTTGCCAGTCTTAAAGAATATCTCAATTTGTAGTAGTTCATAGAATAGACTTTCACTAGAAATGTCTTCTGAATTCTCAATCCAGTGTCATTAAAAGTTTTATTAAAAGTTGAAATGATCTTACAGGATGTGGTTTCTATACTTGAAGAAGTCAAAATGACACAGAATATCCAAACAAGAGATGTAAAAACCAGCATGAAGCCATTACAGTATGACGTTACATCAGCTGAGCTTCAGAAGCTTGTTAGAAGTATAACTTGATTACTTTAAATGAGATACAGTAAAGATGCATTGCAAAAAGTTCTACAGATCTCTGACATCATAACAAGTTCCAAAAGCTGTAACCGGAACACAGAAATTTAAATCAGAAATGAGATGTAACTTCCTAGCTGTAACTGTGAGAGGATTAAAGACAGAAGAGCTTTCCAGCTGAGACTGTGGGATCAGCATGACCTGACAACTAAAATAAGTCCTTATATCTTTCTGAAGTACATCCTGTAAATTAACATCTGAGGAAACTGTAAGGTCTCTTTACAAAGAAAATATTTGAATTGAATGAGTAAGTAGTTTCTACTCACCTTAAGATGTACAAATCTATTAATGTTTATTCCACATCTTCAGGTTTTATTGAAGAAAAAGTTTTCTTGCTTTTTCTCTCAGGCTGCATTTTAGTACAACCTTGCATTACAAGAGAAAGTATAGTTTCTATTCCAAACAATGAGGTGTTAAAGGTTACTCCAGAGACAGAAATTCTGTTAAGCATGTAAGAAATTCTTCAGTCTTAGTATGCAGAAGAACAAAATTGTTTCTGTTCCTTTTATAAAAAGTTCTTGCCAGACATGCTACAAATATTTTTTTTATGTTACCTATTTATTCATCTTAATGAATTGGTCTCAGATAATGTTGTTATGCAAAATGTTTAGTTCAATCTCATAGACATTTTTAAGGGTGTTCTGGGTTTGCTTTTATTTACACAGACCATGTATGTCAATACTATTGCTGCAAAACTCATTTTTTTTTTTAAAAAGTAGTATTTTTACAGCTGTGCTGACATTGTACTCAAAATGGATTCATTAATTTCTTTTAGAGAGTTTGTTATCTTTTTGTCCTACAACTGGTGTATTATTGAACTAACACCAAGTCTCAGAAATGCTCTGCAATAAAAAAATTTTAAAAAATATGATGTAATACAATAAAAATTAAGAAGAAAAAGAAAAAAAATTACTTACAGTCAGTGAAGTGATCAATGACAGTCTAAAAAAGCAAATTGTGGTGTAGTAAAGACTGATTATTGGATAGGCTGTTCTGTGGCTTCCTTTGGAAAAGTTTTACAGGATAGGCAAGAAGGGAGGGATGGCATGTTGCAATAGATGCCCTGTTTTGAACAAATGGGAGGCAATATCTGAATGGTGCATGTGGTAGCAAACTTGTCCCGCAATTAACATGCTGAGTTATCAAGTGACATGTAATATTCCTATCAATTAGTTCATCTCTTTGCCTGACTCTACTTCAAACATGAAATCTCTTATTAAAATACTATGGAATTATCAGTAAAGCATTGTGACTGTTTTCTTTTTCTTTCTTGATTCAGTTGATGAAATAAAACAATAAAACAAGATGGTTAGGTTTTAACAGAAATGGTATTTTTCATGTTTGGAAGAGAATATATGAAACATTTTCAGTTTTGATTTAAGAAAATGCTCTGCTCTGGGAAAAAGTAAAAAAAATAATCTTTTAAAGTTATTAATATTTCACTTGTCTTCCTTAAAACGTTTTTTTTTAAAAAAAACCACCACATTTTTGAAACCATTGAAACACATTTTTTGTACTTTTAATATTGTTTAACCATACTATTTCATTTCTAAGCAAAACATTTCACCAGTTTTAATACTTCTTGACCTCTACTTTTCCAACTACAGCAGCCACAACTTTTCCTTGTTCATCTTTTGCTTTTTTTTTTTCACTTTACTGTATTTTTGAACATCTTTTTATTCAGTGAAGATAGTTATTGACAGACTAGAAAACAGCATTTCAAAACATTATGATAGATTCTCTGAAGGAATTATTTTTTAATTTTTTTTAATTTTTCCCCCCCCCAGAATAGTTATAGCCTGCTAACTATTAATTGGCTTTAGCTAGCTATTCTGCTTTTATTTCATTTTATTTCATTTTATTTCATTTCATTTCATTTTCTTCTGAATTTCCAAGGTAGATTTGATTCCTGCTGATAGACATCTGCTCTGGGAAGGTTGCCATAACAGTATTTAAAATAACAGAGCTTAATTTAATTGGTACAAATCAGGAAAAAATGCATCATAGTAATTGGAATAACTTTATATTGTTAAAATATACTCCATGGGAGAGAGACATCTCAAGGTATCTGACATTTATCAGTAACAATGAAGAAACTGATACTGCAGAGGTCCTGGGACGTTCTTTGGTGAGAAATCTGGCTAGAAAGTAGAACATTTACTTGCCAAAATATTTTTTTTTAACTACTAGCCTCAGGCTGAAGAGTAACTAAGCAGAATACTAAGTCTCTTTGGCCAAATATGCGAGTCTTTTCCCATACAGCTGCCAATTCTGTTAGGAGTGAAAAACCTTGTATTTTCTCCACAGTTTGGCACAGTGGTTATGATTAACACCCTTAAAAACCTTTTGTCATATATCGTGTTCACAGCACAGTGATCTACTTAATTCCATTGAAGAAAAACATTTCAAAGGTGGGAGATTTTACTATACAACTAGTCTGAGAAGCAGTTTAGGAATTTCCGAGTATTAAAGGTAGATCAAAATTATGAAATAATTTAAATTTTGGTAGTAAAAGTAATGTTAAGATATTGCTAATGGATTAAAAAGTGGATGATTCACCTTGGAATTTGGGTATCTGTGTGGATAACAATTTTGAAAGCTTAATTTTTACTTCATCAGGAAATATTTTCATCTCTCTTTGAGGATTTAAACCTTGTATAATCAGTTGTCCTTTCTGTCTTTTTTTTTTCCTTCTCCACTTATTGCACATCAAATTTCAAAATATGATATGTATTTTTGTGCATAGTAATTCATAGTTTAGAATTGTACCATATATACTAATTTGAAAACTAACAAACAAACAAACAAACAAAAAAAACCACCAAACAAAAACCAAACCAAGCAAATGAAAAAAGCCCCTGTCAGAGTTGTTGAACAATGACAATAACTGTGACTAGGTCTCATATCAGTAACAGAAGCTAAACTTAACTATTATCAATTAGAAGATAAGTAAATTAAATCCCCTGTGTTTCAAGGTTTACAGTATCTCTAAGTTTGTATTGGGAATGTTGTTGGGTTTTTTTAGCATAACACTATATATGCATATATATATGTGTGTTAGATTTATTACTACTCTATCTCTTTATATACTTTAGTTGGCATCACTAATTTTTGCTCTTGAATCTAACAGAATGTAGTGCAATTGTTTGAACGAGAAGCAAATTAAGTGATATATGTCCAAATTTCTGTTCTACCATACCATACTGTTGAAATCCCTGGCAAATTCTCCATATATATAGTCATAAATAGCATAGATTCCAAGTGAGATACTAACTATGTATCTAATTATTCACATCAGATGTCTGAGAACATGGACACACACACAAAAAAACCATGCTGAGTGAAGAATAGACTGGAGCTCAAGAAACATAACTGCTTTAGAGAAACCTAGGTGCCCTCTTCAGAGCTTTATTTTCATCAGCTTCTTCAGGCTAAGCACTTCATGTCAAGTTTTGAAAGATGAAGCAGGATTTATTTTCTTCTTTAAACCACCATTAATGGAAGATTTCTTACAGAATTTAATCTTTTACTTTTATATATATGTACATATATATACATATATATATAAAGGGGTTTAGCTGATGAGTAAATTCATATTTCATTGGAAAATAATGCAAACCTGGAGGAAGGGAACAACAACAGACACAAATTTATTCCAAACTAGAAAAAACTTTCAGAATTAACATGTCATTCTTTGCTTTACAACATGGAATATCAGCACTGATTATTATTTATGGAAAGTGAAGAGGAAAATTGGTAATCATCCTCATTTGGTAAAATAATTTCAGGATACGAGTTGAGATACATTTCTTAGAAAATTGCACTCTTGAATTCCTGAAGTATTAAGATAAATGATCATCAGCTATTAATAGTCTGGCAAACTTAACTGTTTCCCAGTGCCTATTGTTCCACATAGTAAAGAAAACCCCCCAAAATCCAACAAGAACAACAAAAAAATCTCTGGCTTATTTTCATGATTTACTTGCTAGTGTATTTCTTATCGTAAATTATGGCTCTTGAGAAATACTTCTTATCTGAGATGTTGCTTCTGAAACATGAAAATGGCTTAGTAATTATTCTGGAATCATTCCCTAATTTGATTTTTTTTTCTTTTTTTTTCCTGAGCACTTAAATATATGGTGATCAGAAGTATTAGGCAAATATTTCAAATGCAGACACTGTGGCAATAAGCCTAAAAATATATATTCAGAAAATTAATTATACCCTCTGGTCTTTCTTTGTTTAATAAGCATATTTTAATTCAATAGTTTTAATTTCAATAATGTGCTGATTTAAAGAAAAGAAAAAAAAAATCCTCCCTGTTCCCAAGATATATATCTATTTAACCAAATCTCTTTCCTTTAAAGACAATGAAATAAAAACTGGAGTAAATTTGAGTGTCTTAAAAATATCTAGTGATGCTACTAAAGCAGATAGCAAAAAATTCCACCATTAAAATTTTTAAATAACAAAAAATAGAAAGGAGGGGGAGGGCAACAACAAAAACAAAACTGAAAAACTCAAATAAAAAAAATACTTCTGGCAGCTTTATGCTCCATCCTTAATATTAAATTTCTGATTTTTTTTCTGCTAAAATAACGTGCTTTTTAAAGTTGAGTTGCTATCTATGCTTTCCCATCCATACAACTATGGCTGCATGATATGGTAGAAAAATCAGTATATGCATCTCATAAAAAATTCATAGTTACATCCAGCAAACTGAAGTGTATTCTTTAAAATTGTCTGGTATCTGAGAACACATATATTTATTTTATTATACAATTTACAGTTAATTTTTGCCAAATAAGTGTCTCAGCTAACAAATCCCAGTCAATTTCAGTATGGTTCATTACTGGGAATACATAATCCTCCTTAGGTTTTATACATAGATTTGGTCATTTGACAGTAATTACAAAACTACTTTCTTGCATATGAATTGTAGCCTAATTAAACTAGCCTGCAGGCAGCCACAGCGATGATGCTGGTTAAGCAGCATTTTCTACATTCCCAAATGCTACTATGTTCTTTTTTGCTTTTGCTGATTACATGTATTTTCTGCCAAGTTAAGCCACTGAGGCAATGCTGTAGGGGAAATTTTCATTGAAAATACATACTTTTCTAGATCTCTTATAGAAATTAACAAAAGATCTGGCTGACCAAATATAATAAAATGTCAGTTAATTGGTTTTATTGGTTACAGACCATATTGATTACAGAACAGATGTGAATTTGCAATTAAAAGTGAATGGATCAGTGAATATATTTTGGAGATTTTTAATACTTTGCTTTACATTTTTGATCCTGTGAATGATTACGCATAAAATTCCCTCAGTACCCTCAGCTGTTCTCTCTGGAGATCTTGATTTGGAGACAGGTTACTTGCCATAGAACAGATGTTCTAAAGTCATTAACTAACAGTTAATATAATACTAGTAAATTACAGAATTCTTTAGCACATTTTTTTAAATTTATGTTCAGGAAATATAAGTTCAAATGACATCTTGAACATCTCCTTGGCAGGCATAGGTATTATGCGGCATACCTGCGATGCTTTCTCTGCTTCTTTTTAAGGGCATTTAGAAAAGCACAACTGACAGGTGGCCTCTGTTTGTACCCTCGGAAAGTTGGGCTGTATTGTCAAGACTTTAACCAGAAGGCTGAGAGTAGTGATTCTTCCTCTGCGTTCACGTCTTCTAAAGATGTTGAACATGCCCACAGTTAGATGGGTCTAATCATTAGTACCTCTTCTGAAGTGGTTGCTCCCCTTTGTCTGTTTATAACCACATTCTTTACAATAATCTTCATGCTGATTAACAGTGTGCTGTTAATTCAGAATGATACGTGCACATGTGAAGAATAGTTTATCTTCTGAAGTTTTTAGACACGCAAGTTCTCTTATTTGTGGAGCCAGATACTCCGTATGTCTTCACTTATGACACCAAAGCATCAAACACTTGTATAAATAGAATTATTTTTAATTTCATCTGTCTATGTACATGTAGTTATGCTGTGGAAAAAAAAAAAGATGATGGATTTGTAATTTAATTTTAACTCTAATCTTTATACTTATTTAGTCATATGGAAAATAAATATAAAAGTTCTTTGAGCTGAAAACTATGTCTTTCGGCTTGCTGTCTTTCCTGTAGCTAGCTTCTCCCTTGGAACCTATTAAGGCCATATTTTCAGATGGCATTAACGTATTTGGATCAATATGTGGACCATCAATAGTGGATCAGTATCAGCTGACTTTACAAGCCTCTCAAAAATTATAGTTACATTTTGTCTCTCTGGTACAAAAGGACAGTAAACAATGTAGGTGTCAGACTGGCACTTCCTGAACACAGTTTCCATTCTTCTCGGTATAGATTCTGCAGCAATAATCATCCATCTGCAATGAGTGCTGTAAGTGATTTTTGAAGCCTGTCTTGTATGCTGTGCTGAATGGCGCACAGGAGACATATTTCAGTTCTGCCAACATTTGGTCCTTCAGAAATAATTTCCAGTTTCCATACTGGAAACATGGCAGATAATTCTTGCTCTTTGGAAGAACTTGTTCTTGTTTGATTTGTTTTGTTTTGTTTTCATTTTCTGGTTTGTTTTTTTGTTTTTTAATTTTGTTTTTGGCAGGGGAGGGGGGGTGGCACAGGAGGGGAGTGGGAAGGGGATGGCAGGGAGAGCCGCCCATATTCTTTCTTCTTTAGCCATTTAGGATGTTCCTCTGCCTACCTGATTTTTCTCCCTAGTTTAATGCTACATCTTAAATATAGTTGGCCAAGTTTCTTCTGACTCACTGCCCTTTTACTCCCGTATAAACAACAACTTGCTTTTAGCACAGAAGATCTTTCCTGATTTAGAAAGTATTAAAAAAACCCAAACAAACACAACAAGCAATTGGTTGCCCCTATGTTCAGCACAGTAATAAACAAAGATACCCACCTAGAAAGAGACTTCACTTTTTCCTCATACTCCTTTCTTTGCTGCTCATTTTTTCTGATTCTGATCACCCACATGTGAGTACTGGATATCTATTCAGAATTTTTCCTTCTTGGATTGTTCATGACTAATACGGAGTTCTGACAGACTTTCTAAAATAGCTGAAGCAAAAGAAAATTCGAATAATACTCCCTTTGAATTTCAACTTCAGTATCTAGCAATATTTTTTTAAAGTACACATACAATTGAAAATAAAAATTTTAATGAAAACTTAAAATTTCAATTTACAATGTTATCCAAAATAGGCTTCAATTTTATGCTAGCAAAAATTACTGCTATGTTAAGATATAAACCCACGGAATCAGGAAAGTAACCTTTATTGTGATTTCTAAGGAAAATTGTATTTTTCAAATTCAGATAATGGGCATAGCTGTGCAGCCAAGATAATATTCCATCTGGAGCCAGCAAGGCCAAGAACAGGAAAAGGTCACTCAGCAATATGATGTGTCAAAGGAGGGCTTACTGATTCAGCTATTCACAGAATCACAGAATGGTTGAAGTTGGAAGGGACCTCTGGAGGTCACCTGGTCCAATATCCTTGCTCAAGTAGGGCTACCTAGAACAGATTGCTCAGAACCATGTCCAGATGGCATTTCAGCATCTCCAGAGATGGAGATTGCACATCCTCTCTAGGCAACAATTTCAAGTGCTCAGTCACCCTCACAGTAAAAAAGTGTTTCCTCATGTTCTCACAGAACCTGCTGCGTTTCGTGGTGTGCTTATTGCTTCTGGTCCTGTCACTAGGAACTACTGAAAAGAGCGTAGCTCCATCTTCTTTGCATTATATGCTTTATTTCACTTATAGACCCACAGCTGCCGAGAGTCAAAACCCTTTATGAGGTGGGAAACAGAAAAATATGCATACATGCTGGTTATGTTTTTGATTTTGAAATGTCTATGTAAAAAAGATTTTTAGTCTCATAGTTTATTTCATATTATTTATTTACCTTACCCCCTTATAATGTTCTCCTAAAAACTGTACTGAGAATTAATCATGATAATTGAAGCTATTTGAAAAAAATACAAAGTGCATTTCTTGGGACACAGAACTGTATAGAAGGGCCAGCTATTGAACATCATTCCTTTAAGTTTGGTTTGTTCCTCAGATCTCATTAGGAGTTCAAATACAAACTGAGTTTGAGAAAATAATTTTCAACTATACTAGTCCGGTTTTTTCTAACTGTAATATATAATAGCAATCTAGTCCATTTTCCTGCTCAAGAGAAATGTATTAATGAAAATTTGTAACTCAGTCTACCTTCGTTTTAGAAGATAAATGGCAACAACGTGAAGAGGGGAATAAAAGTGATATAATAATGAAAATCCAATCTAGAATCTAAACCTTCCTCAGTTCGTAGTTCTGACAATACATGTTAAAAATAGTTACTTTTCATCTAAACTTTAAGCATTTGTCTAGGATTCCTAAACTGGGATATGATCACTCTGTACAGATTTGGGATAAAAGATGGATGTTCTCAAAGGTCAATTCATATCACAAGTGGACTGATTCCCATAAAAATTATTATCCTCTTCACTTTGCCTAAGTAACAGAAGATGACCACACTTCTATCTGAAGTATTTTTTTCTAGGCTTTAATAACCTCTGACCTCATTCTGTAACAGGTTGTTGAACAGGATTATTCCATGTCATAACCTTCAGTCTGACAAAGAGTAAATGCTGAGAACAAGGTTCATTTATGAAACTTGAGGTGAATGCATTTGAATGTGCATTCTAATACATGTTTGAGAAGTACACTGTAATAGTAAATTCTAATTATGGAATTTTAATAAACATTTCAATGAATCTTACTGCAGAATATCCTATTTATCTTTGTGACAGTAACTCATGTGGATAATAATTTTGTATCTCTTCATTTTGAATGATGGAAAACATACAATAAGGATACTAAACAAAAACAAAACAAAACAAAACAAAAACAAACAAACAAACAAAAAACCCCAACCTAAAATTACAAAGCAAGAAATATTTCCTCAATCCAAGTGTTCTGTGTGTATAATTTGATGTTTGTGTACTTGTGAGGCAAAGAGGTACAGTTATCAATAGAATATTAAATTCTTTTGCAGGAAAAAGTAGACATTTTTTGTTAGTTTGATTGATTTTTGATGCTTTACAGTGAGGACCAAAACTTGAAATACGAAATCTGTCCTAAATGCAGATTTAAGGACTTGAAAAATATGTGTGTAATTCTGCCTCTCTGTTTATAAACCTAATATAGATAAAATCTTGCAGACATTACTTGTTCAAATTAACATAAAATCAGTTAAATTTTGCCTGAGCAAGAACTAACTAATCAGTTTTACAATTATTTTTTTTTTTATATAAAGTGAATCAATTCAAATAATAGAAAGATGAGGGCTGAAAAATACAGTATAATATGACTCTATTGGAGTCTGTTTTCTTAAATGTACTAGACATTTCAGATGACTCTTTTATGTTGCTTTGTTGGTAATGTTATATGCTTTACAAGTCTTCTCAGTGTGCATTCTCCAGGTGTAGCTGTATAATTTGTTCATTTAATTTGGGTGTGCTTTACTGGCTGAGCTGTATCTCCCAAATCAACATTTCTATTGCTTTCTTCAATAGTCAAGGCTTTACATACTGTGTTAATTCAGTTGCTCCTACTGACAGCTTAACTGCATATCTTACAGAAACAGCTGCTTCCTTTGATCCGGTTCAATACTATCATGTTCAGGTTTTTAAATATGCCACCTGCCAATCATGCTGCATGATTTGGCTAATGTCTGTTTACTTTCATAAATGAATTCATTAGTGTTTGAAATCATCGTAGCCATTGCCCAGTGTGTATAGCAGTCCATTGGACATGCATCTCTATGCAAACTTCAGTGATTGCCCAGGGATTTTAGTTGAGGTGAAAACTATAAAAATGGGTTTCTCTAACTGGAAGAGTAACATTTGTATTTTCTCACAGATTTCTTCAATTGCTTTTCCTCATGTGTATGCTTTTTTTGTTTATTTTTGAGAGTTTTTTCCATTTTGTTATTCGCCACATTAATGTAGGTGATGCAAATCTAGTAATACAAATTTTGTTGCACTTCTAATGTGTTCTAGATTAGCTAAGAAAATCTCATGAAATTTCATCTGGATTAATTTCTTTTCCCTTTTGAAATTGCCTCTGTTTGTGTCAGTTATGTTCACTGCTGTTGTTCTCATCTGAACTATATAATATTGATATTACCTGCTTGGTAAATAACTGCCAAGTTCTGCTTGATTGGTAAGTGAAATTATGTTTTAATAGAGTATAAAAAGTATTTCAGTAGATTTTCTGGTGAAATACTCTCTACAAATATGATAATATAGCAACATCAAAGTCACAAACCTTTGAGAACACATTTAAAACCAAAACCAATGTGTAGATTGCATGTTTTGCATAAACCTTTGATTTGTGAAATTATTTTTATAAAAAATGTTTTAAATCATTTTATTAGTAACGCTCTATCATCCAAGAACCCTACTTTTAATGTGTAGATTGTTAAAGAAAAAAAACACCTGTCTTATATGTAACTATATTTTATCTTAATTTAAATAACAAAGCATTTAAAAGTAAACATGCATAACTGGCAAAATTTCCAGTAAAATCATATGTTCTCATTTACACATTAGGAGAAATACAGCCCTGATTTGTACTATGCAAGATGTTTCTTATTCGCATTCCTGTGCATTGCAACTTAGGCTAAAGCATCTATTAGGAAAGAGGTCTGCATAGAATCGGTACAGACTTATTGCTTAACATACCTGAAAAGTGCTTGCTTTGTGATTCCCATGTGCTTGAGTATATTTTATTTTCTGGAAGTACTATTTTTTATTTTTTTTTATGTGGATCTTTCTGATAAAAGAAGAGTGATAACCTAAGGATAATGCAGTTCTTCACAACATAGGGAGTTATTGAAGATAACTCTAGATTTCTGCACTTACACTGAACTACATCCTGAGAACAGAGATGTAGTATGGTTTTGCCTGACCAATTCTAAATGTCAAAGAATTTAAAAAAAAAAAAAAGAGTTTACAAGACGAAGAGAACAGGCATGCTGCAGATGCTTTCTAACTGCTGACCAAGATAGACCAATGTGCTGACTGTAAAGCACTGAAACAGGAACATAACCATAGTAAGACTTCTGTTCCAAAAAACTTCCTGATTTCATTGTTATTGAGAATAGGACAGAAAAGGGTAGGGTAGGGTAGGGTAGGGTAGGGTAGGGTAGGGTAGGGTAGGGTAGAATAGAATAGAATAGAATAGAATAGAATAGAATAGTTCAGTTGGAAGGGACCTAGAACAATCATCTAGTCCAACTGCCTGACCAATTCAGGGCTGACCAAAAGTTAAAGCATGTTATTAAGGGCACTGTCCAAATGCCTCTTAAACACTGACAGGCTTGGGGCATCGACCAGCTCTCTAGGAAGTCTTTTCCCATGTTCAGACACCCTCTCGTTAAATAAGTGGTTCCTAATGTCAAGTCTGAACTTCCCTCGATGTAGCTTTGGACCATTCCCATATGTCCTATCACCAGATCCCAGGGAGAAGAGCTCAGCACCTCCCTCACCACGTCCCCTCCTCAGGAAGCTGCAGAGAGCAATGAAGTTGCCCCTCTGCCTCCTTCTCTCCAAAACAGACAAGCCCAGAGTCCTCATCCGCTCCTCACAGGACATGCCTTCCAGCCCTGTCACCAGCTTTGTTGCTCTCCTCCGGGCTCATTCAAGGCTCTTCACATCCTTCTTAAATTGTGAGGCCCAGAACTGCACACCGTACTCCAGGTGAGGCCACACCAACGCTGAGTACAGTGGGATAATCCCCTCTTTTGACCAGCTGGTGATGCTGTGTTTGATGCACCCCAGGATGCGGTTTTCTCTCTTGGCTGCCAGGGCACACTGACGACTCACACTGAGCTGCTGTTGACCAGCACCCCAGATCCCTTTCTGCAGGGCTGCTCTCCAGCCACTCCTCTCCCATTTTATACTTATGCCTGGCATTACTCCACCTCTGGTGCAGAATCCAGCATTTTAACTTATTAAATTTCATCCCATTAATCATTGTCCAATGCTCCAATCTATCTAGATGCCCGTGCAAGTCCTCTCTCCCTCAAGAGAGCCAACAGCACCTCCCAGTTTGGTATCGTCAACAAACTTGCTAATGGTGCATTCAGCCTCTGCCTCCAGATCATTGATAAACCTGTATGAACAGGACTGGGCTTAGAATTGAACCCTGAGGAACAGTAATGCAACAATGTACACATATACTATTAATAAATGCAAAGATATTACAATTACATACATAGTTGTAAGTAAAAAATACACAAAATTTAGGAAAAACTTGATAATGGAAGAATGAGAAGAAAAACAGACTGCACAGAGATTTAGATATTAGCACTAGTAATGGTGTAGTAAAGTATTAAACAAAAAAAGGATATTCTGACTAACTAGTTCTTTTTAATGTGAAAATACAGGTATTTGTAAGAAATCCCAGGAATAGGATGCTAAATAACTCATTGGAATATAAAATTACCATACTGTTTATATCTGTATATCTGCTGTTTTCATTCCTTTAAAATTTATAATCTCCAGAAAACTTTCCAGTAGATGTGTGACCCCCTTAATATAAAATTTAATCTTATTTAACACTTAGGAGAAGATCCTGAATACCTCTTCCCACTTACATAGTACATCAAGTAATCCAACTGCTCCAGAAATTTGCTTCAAGAAAGAAAATGTAGAAGACAGCAAGAATTAGAATTAATAAATTATTTCTAGTAATTATGCACCTTCTTTAGGAATGTATCTAAGTATCCTTCTAGTTTTTAACTTTTGTATCTAGTATTTAACTTTTATATCTAAAGTAACACGGTGTCCTTAATTCTTGGTTTCCTTAAGACTTTTTGCTAACATCTGTTTATTAATAAACAATTTCTCAAAAAGTGCATTACATTTTAATTTCAGGTTCTAATCATAGCATACAGCACTGGGAACAATCACTTTTAGATAATACTTAAGGGCTGAAATGTGTTTTATTTTACACAATTATCTTAATGAAAATTATCACTATAATCCAAAATCTTAATTGTTTTTATTTTTGTAATCCATATGGAAATCAAAAGTCGTACTTATATATTTCCTAATATAAGTGTATAAATACAAATTAATCAGTACTTAAGATATATAATTAAATAAATGGCTACAAACATAGATTACTGAAGAGCAAAGCAAGAGTTTGATTAATTTATTTTACCTATGCATAGAACTATATTGATAGAAAATGTGTTTCTTTTTTATCTGCAAATATTTTTTTGTAGCTCAGCAGTATAAATGTATTTAATGTAATGGAAATTTTTAAATTAATGAGAAATTTGCTTGGTATTGAGAACAGCAAATTATACATCTTTATATAAAGCAAGTATAAATTTATTGCTCTTTTCATTAATATTAGAACATACAACAAAAATGAAAATTTTAAAAGGGTGCAATTAGCAAAATATTAGTAAAATTAAGTTTATTCTCTAAAAACACTGATATAAAATTAATAGATTTTTTCCTACACAAAAGATAAAATAATATAGCACATAAACCAAAACGAGATAGAGGTAGCATATTAGCAAATAGGCAGAAAGAAAGTTTGTACCCTTTTACTTGCCCTCTGTGCTCTTTCTTCAGTTCCAGGAATGCTCTTTTCATTACCAAAGGATGCATACATCTCCTCAAAAAGGTGAATTATGCTATGGCTCCATTGTCAGAAATGTAGTGCTCCTACATTCCTCTAAAAGAAGCAACAGGTATGTTAGGTAATGTGTGAGTACATGTGTGCATGTGTCTGTGTGTGTATGCACGCACATATAGTAGGATAGTATATATTTTCTTTTTTTTTTTTTTTTGATCCTTGGCAAGCATACAGAGAGAAAATATACAGATGAAACAGTTAAAATTTATTAAAATTACAAGCAACAGAAAGCAGGGCCTTTTTAACCTAAAGATATCAAAGGCCAAGGGGAAAAATAAAATGCTTCATGCTCTCTGTGTATTCATAATATAATGTTTCGTAACTCTTTCAATAATGAGTTTCTTCACTTTTGCAGAATAATTTGGAGTAAGAAAGAGAAAGATCAAAATATAAAATCATACTAGGATGATGTACTGGTTTTGGTTGTTATAGGGTTAATTTTCTTCACAGTAGCTTGTATGGAGCTGTGTTTTGGAATTGTGACCAAAACAGCGTTGATAACACAGGGATGTTCTAGTTACTGCTGAGCAGTGCTTACACAGCATCACGGTCTTTTCTGCTTCTCACACCACCCCACCAGTGAGGAGGCTGGCGGTGCACAAGGAGCTGGGAGGGGACACAACCGGGACAGCTGATGACAAAGAGATATTCCATGTCATATGATGTCATGCTCAGCATATACAGCTGGGGAAAGAAGGAAGGGAGGGATGTTCTGAGTTATGATTTTTGTCTTCCCAAGTAACCGTTACATGTGATGGAGCCCTGCTTTCCTGGAGATGGCTGAACACCTGCCTGCCCATGGGAAGTAGTGAATGAATTCCTTGTTTTGCTTTGCTTGTGTGTGTAGCTTTTGTTTTACCTATTAAACTGTCTTTATCTCAATCCATGAGTTTTCTCACTTTTACCCTTCTTATTCTCTCCCTTATCCCATTATGGGGAGAATAAGCAAGCAGCTGTGTGGGGCGTAGCTGGGGTTAACCCACAATAGATAGTCAAATTACTTAATGGGTTTTATAAATTCATTTGACACTAAAAACATTTATCTGAGATCAGGTGACTGAAACAGGGAAGAGTAGATGGCAGGAGTGTGAGCGGATCATAGATAACTCGCTAAGTACTAACTCAGAGTTCATTTCTACAGCCTCTGTTATCCAACACCTTTAGTTGCTACCAGTGGAACAAGGTTCTTTCTCCTTATATAACAGTAAGAACATGAAAAGGAGTAAAAAATAACTGACAAAAATATCTACCATTTTTAAGTATGTCACCACAGCAACAACCATGTATGCCATTGATTTTCAACTGTCTCTGTTTCAGCTGTTCCATTTAATGTGAATATTCAGCACAAGTACAAAGACACATCACTTCCATATCAAACCACATGGCCCAGATGATATAAATAAACTGCTTAATAAGAAAATTTATCAGCACACCATGTCAGGACTCGTCAGACAACAACTGGAATTCTTCAAGGTGCTCTTTATGATACAGTTCAAACAAAGCAGAGAGGGGAGGAGGGGGGAAGGGAAAGAGAGAAAGAGAGAGAGAAGGAAGGGAGAGAGAGAAAGAGAGAGAGACAAAGAGAGAAGGAAAGAAGGAAAGAAGGAAGGAAAGAAGGAAGGAAACAGAAAGAAAGAAAGGAAAGAAAGAAAGAAAGAAGGAATTTTGCTTCTGTTCAAGACACAATAATATATGCAAACTATTAGAGTTGAAATCTTCTGTGGTGACCATGGAAAGACTGGACTGTAGCACTAAGGAAAAAAACAAGTAAACAAACACCTAGAAGAGAAGCTGCCTAACTATTACATTGAGGGTAAATCATATGCATCAAGAATATACAGCTAAAGCCTGAAGTTTAAAGAGAATGTCATGTAATTCAAAAATAAAGATTGCCAAAAAGGCATGGATGAGTGGGAAAAATTCTGCTGACACTTGACAAAAAGAATGATCCAAATGGACTTAATGAGTAGACCTACAACCTGCTAAAATTGCATTTTATGGAAACTATGTCATAACACAGAGGAAACAAAACTAACTACAGTATTATGTGAAAGAATGGGTAATACAGTCTTCTCTGTACCATGCTCTGTTGTACAGTTAGATGTGTTCGCTGTGTGCTTTACACTCTTCAGTTAAAATAAATCCTAGAGTAAATGGTACTTAACCTTCCAAACACTAAGCACAAACATTTCTCTGAATAAATTTAAAACTTTTGTTTGACAAAAGAGGATGTCTGAAGTTAAAACTCTTTCAGTTTAGGATTCAGTTATGATTTTCCAAGGATCTTACTCAGTATTTGAATTCTGCAAACCATATATTGAGCATCAGTAACCATCCAAATAAATGTTCTGGCATCCTCTTATTTTTACCTTCCATGTTCCTTTTTTTT
>VXBL01002078.1:46751-86996 GCA_013400195.1 Aramus guarauna | reverse complement strand
AAAAAGAGAGAAAGATAGAGTTTGCTTATTCAACCCATTATCTTTTCTCTCAGCTCTCAAAATCTGTTGTATTTTTTGTCATTCCAATTACTCCATCTTACTGTGGTACATTTCACTTCAACGAGAGAAAAAAATCCAGATACGTAGACACTTAATTTTATGCATCAAGCAAGCTGTGACTAACTTTCCAAGCCATTAATAAATTTGAAGAGCAAATATTCTTTATAAATCTTTCTGTATGTAAACCAATAAAAATAAATGGGACCTAATTTAATATAGGTACTCTTTATCTCACAATTTCTTTCTTTCTGAGTTTTTTTCATTAAGAACACAAGGCCATAAAATCAAAAACTACATTAGAAATTTTAAAAGTGACCATATTGGAAACTTTGAGTTAATCCAGAATTTTTTTTTTTTTTTTTCAGCATGGATTTTACTTATTCACATATCAATGTGCTGGTTTAATATAATTTTTTGTAAAAATAAAAGCAAGCAAAAATATCACTGATACAAATATGGTCACTTGTTCATTATTTCTTAATAAATTTTCCTACCTAAAAACTCTCCTGCCCCTACCCTACTCCTGATCTGCAAGACAATGAAAATTTATTTTGCCAATGGCAGTAATGAAAAAAATACCAAATTATTGCACTGTAATTCACATACCACATTCACCTAATTACATTAATTCACAGGAAGAAAAAAGGTGCTCTCTCCCAGTGGGATCAAGTGCACCCTCTCAAGTTTGACAACGACACCAAGCTGTGTGGTACAGTTGACATGCTGGAGGGAAGGGATGCCATCCAGAGGGACATCAACAAGCTTGAGAGGTGCGCCCATGCAAACTGCATGAGGTTCAACAAGGCCAAGTGCAAGGTCCTGTACGTGGGTTAGCGCAATCCCAAGCACAATTACAGGTGAGGCAGGGAATGGATTGAGAGCAGCCCTGAGGAGAAGGACTTGGGGGTGTTGGTTGATGAAAAGCTCAACATGAGCCGGCCGTGTGGGCTTGCAGTCTGGAACGCCAACCATGTCCTGGGTTGCATCAAAACCAACATGACCAGCAGGTTGAGGGAGGTGATTCTTCCCCTCTACTCTGCTCTCGTGAGAACCCACCTGGAGTACTGCATCCAGCTCTGCGGCCCCCAGCATAAGGTGGTCATGAAGCCCTTGGAGTGAGTCCAGAGGGTCACAAAGATGATCAGAGGGCTGGAGCACCTCTCCTATGAGGACAGGCTGAGAGAGTTCGGGTTGTTCAGCCTGGAGAAGAAGAGGCTCCAGAGACACCTTATTGCAGCCTTCTAGTACCTGAAGGGGGCCTACAGGAAAGCTGGGGAGGGGCTGTTTACAAGGGCATGTAGTGATATGACAAGGGGTAATGGGTTTAAACTAAACGAAGGTAGATTTAGATTAGATATTAGGAAGAAATTCTTTACTGTGAGGGTGGTGAGGCACTGGAACAGGTTGCCCAGAGCAGTTGTGGATGCCCCCTTCCTGGAAATGTTCAAGGCCAGGTTGGATGGGGCTTTGGGCAACCTGTTCTAGTGGAGGGTGTCCCTGCCCATGGCAGGTGGGTGGAACTAGATGGTCTTTAAGGTCCCTTCCAACCCAAACCATCCTGTGATTCTATGATTACATGGTTTCATTTGGTATAAATTAACTTCTGACCATTAAAGAGATAATCCTTCTAATACTCAACTTAATCAAAACCCTCACTCTTTCCCTTCCTTTATTGCAGATTTTCTTCGGCTATAAAAACATCAAAGTAAGATTAGCATTTCCCTTGTGATATAGACAGAACCTGCCAGATTTTTTTTAGAAACAAAAGTTTATACAAATAGATCAAGGAAGTATAAAGTATTGGTCAGCTTTCTATTCTCACTGATAGTGGTACTATGCTTTGAATTGCTTATGCTACACTGGAAGTGAAAAATGTCATTTGGCCAACTGAGAATTTTCATTCTACTAGTTTTTCAGACAGTGAAAAGCTGAGATGCATGCTGTATTTTTCTCAAAATTCCCCTTTGGGACTTCAGTAGCCAAAGAAATTGAACAATATGAAATGCAGCAAATTCTGTTCTCAGGAGGGAGGATGTTATTTAATGTTCAACAGCATTATGTCCCTGACAACAAGGTCTGGAAATTTCTTGGTTTAGTATCTTTTTTATAGAGATTAAATATTCTATAGCCTACATTTCTGTGTGATTAATTTTGTGTAGAGTCTCCTGGGACCATTCATGAGTCATTTAGAAAACCTGTTAAAGGCATATTTCAGCTTGCTGCCATTTTAATAGTGACTATTAAGTACTAGTAGAATTTTAACATTGTTCACAAGCTTTCATGGTTTACAATGTTATTGGAAATTCTCTGAAATATCTTGGTGGTGAGAACCAAGTGAGATATAAAAATAAATGTTTGAGATTTAGTACAAGGAAATAAAAGGTATCCAGCATCAACAAAAAACCCATATCACTCATTCACATATTTTTTTTTTTATTTTTCCCCTGTCTATCAGGGGTTCATTGACTTTTACTTCCTAAAATTAATCTCATATAAGTTAGTTTTCATGGCTCCCATTACTATTAATGGAGAAGGGGAAAAAAGAACTCAGAAAAAGGTGGTCATCATCTCAAATAATTGCCTGACACAGTTTTTAGGGTCTACGAATCTGAAGCACATGAAAACAAATTAAAACAGTCTTTCTGTCACAGGAAGAGTTGTTACAGTTCTTTGATTAGTATTACATAAATATCCACAGTAAACCCTGTATATTAATACCATAAAATATGATCTTGGTAGACATGTGTAATTAATGTTTTTTTCATGACATGGATGTTGTAAAGTATTGAAACTTTGAGGAAGTGTATATGATGTGCTTATTTTTTATGGATGTTGTAACTGAAAGCCTTTTGAATATATGATAAACCCTTTAGGCTAGGACAATTAACATAATAGTAAAACTACAATTTTAAGATGAAGTCATCAATCCAATAGAAAGAAAGGAGGTCTGCTGCCTTTACAAACCGTGATGGTAGATAGGACAAGAAATAATGAATTTAAATTCCAAGAAGAATGATTCGGGCCGGGCCTCTGATGATTAGAATAGTGAAATACCATAGTGCACTTCAGAGACATACTAGAATCACCATTACCAAAGATCTGTAAGATGACAAAAGGTACCTCAAGGCAAGACTAAATAGATCAGGCTGCTCATAGCCACATCCAGTCAAGTTTGTTGACATGGCTGTCCATCTTTGCAGCAGGGCACACTAGCAACTCATTGTTGATGTTTTTCATGTCTTCCAGGACTCCCAGGCCCATTTCTGCAAAGTTGCTTTACAGCCAGCTGGTGCCTAGCCTGTGCTATTTTGTGGGATTATTCCATACCATTTGAAGGATTTTGTATTTGCATTTGTTGAACATCATGATGAGTTTACTGTTGACTCATTTCTATAGCTTCTCTAAGTCCCTCTGAAGAGCAGCCCAACCAGAATTTTAACTGTCCACTGAATTTATTTTCATCTGTCAGTTTGTTGAGAACATTCTCTGTCTCATTGTCCAGGTCACTGATAGATAGAAAATCTTGCCCTAGGACTTGCCTTGTTTAGATGACTGACAGGTGCCACAAGTAGCTGGCTATCAGTGTCACTTTGTCTCACAGGTCACAGGTGTTTGAGATTGATGGTCGAGGCAATTTTCCACTCACTTTATCATGTACTTATCCAGTCTATATCTCAACAGGTTGTGTATAAGGATACTGTGTGAGACCACATCAAAGGAATTGCTAAAATCAAGGTATATGACTTCCACTGTTCTGCCCTTATCCCCACAGCCAGTTACTTCATCACAGAGAGTGATCAGGTTAGTCAAGCAATTGGGTTGGTAAATCCCTACCTTTAAATCCTTCACATGCTTAGCAATTATTTCCAAAAGGACAGGCTCTGTAACCTGGGCAAGGCTAACTGGTCTCTAGTTCCCAATATTCTCTTCTTTGCCCTTCTTGAAGATGAGTGTGATGTTTGCTTTCTCCAAGTCATCCAGGGCTTCCTCCAATCATCACAAATTGTCAAAGATGGGAAAGAGAAGCCACGGAATGACATGTGCCAGTTCCTTCAGCAGCCCAGACAGGATGGATGGCATGGATGTATCCCACCTTGTCCCATGAATTTGTGTATTGCTTAAGTGCTCCCTAGCTGGATCTTCCTCTGCTGTGGAGAATACTTCATTCCCACAAACTCTGCTAGAGGGCTTAGAGACTTGAGAAGCCAGTGGAAAACCTTAGCGCTGAAAACTCAGGTGAAAAAAGGCAATTTATTATCTTGACCTTTTCTATGTCTTTGGTCACTAGGTCATGAGAGCAACAAGCCCATATTTTTCTTAGTCTTCCTTATACTACCAATTTATTCACAGAAGCCCATTTTGTTGTCCTTCACATCCCTCATTAGCCAAGCTTTGGCTTTTCTAGCTCAACTCCCAAGCTTTGGGGTAATGCTTCTACACATAATGCTTGTCTCTGCTTCCATCTTTGTACTTCCATTTTACATTTGACATCACTTAGGGGTTTTGTGTTTATTCATGCTGCTTACTGCCATATCTTCCTGACTGCTTCCATGTTGTGGACCATAAGGGTGACGAAGCACTGGAACAGGCTGCCCAGAGAGGTTGTGGAGTCTCCTTCTCTGGAGATATTAAAAACTTACCTGGACACAACCCTGTGCAACCTGCTCTAGGTGATCCTGCTTTAGCAGGGGGGTTGGACTAGGTGATCTCCAGAGGTCCCTTCCAACCTCTACCATTCTGTTACTCTGTGATTCCGCAGTTCTGTGATTCTTGTGCTTTGAGGAGGTTTGCCATTGAAGAACAAGCCAGTTGTCCTGAGCTTCTTTGCCCTTCAGGGTGGGTCTTGGAACAAACCAACATCTCTCCTGAAGTCCAGGGCTGTGATTCTAGCATTTATCTTTTCCACTTCCTTCAGAATTTAAATTCCAGACATTGCAACCAAGGCTGCCATTCACCTTTGCACCCTTCATCAGTTTTCCTTGTTTGTGAGCAACAGCTCAAGCAGAGTACATCTCTATTTCAGTTTTTGATCATTGGCATCTTGTGGATTTTAGCATGTAAGGATTTTAGCATGTGTCATATGAACTCAGGACTTTCACCACCCTACTACAGTGATCTTGTGCTGGAGATCCATCATGAAAATGATCTAGATAACCTTTTCAGGTGTCCTCCATCCTCATTTCTATGAAAGAAGGGTGTAAAATAAATCAAATTATAAAAGTAAGTCATATAGGTTTTATGGATAGTAAGGCAAGTCTCAATCCAGCCATCACAACTGATCCGGTCATTTGTCTCTCGTTACCACCTTGGCACTGTGTTGCATTTACCTGACTAAATAAATAAATAATAAATAAACAAATAATACATGATCACTTTGCAGGTTCCCAAACTTAAAAAGTTTGGCAAATAAAAGGTTATTGGCAACTGTCTAAGGGAGGAAATAACCTAAAATCCTAAAGCTTCATCAAAAAAATATGTACACACAGCATTCATAGAACATATACCCCTGTCATCATGTTGAAAATGGAGCTGATAAAATTGTGTGTAAATTATTTCATAGAAAAGTCATTGGAATAGGTGCTAGCAGCAACAGCTTCCTAGAATGAAGCAGAAGACTGCTGAAAAGAGTACCCTTATGTGTCATGTCTGATTGAAGTTCTAGAGTGTCTTGGTTCTGGCTAGGATAGAGTTAATTTCACAAGGAGCCAGGACAGGTGAGCCAAAATGGCCAGGGGCTATTCCATACCATGTGACACCATGCTCACCATAAAAGGGGGCTGGGCGGGGAGCAGCGGGTTTGGTGCGGTTCTGGGACAGGCTGAGCATCCAGTCAGTCGGCAGATCTGTAAATTGCTTTCTGTTATCACCCATTGTGAATATCCCTTACCAGTACTGTTGTTGATTGTTTCCCTCTTCCTTGCTGTCCCAGTAAACTGTCCTTACCCCAACTCACGAGGCTTTGCCTTTGCTTTTCCCTTCTCCTCCCCATCCCACCAGGGGAGGGATGAGCAAGCCACAGCATGGTGCTCAGCTGCCAGCTGGGGCTGAACCACTTCATAGGGAGAGCCCTGTACAAGCAAGAAATAGAGTGTCAGCTTTTGGAGTCACTTGCTCTTATATCATTCATTTAATACATTAGATTATATAGCAATCCACGAACTTACTGTTTTCTTTGTTGCATCCTGTTGACTAATCCATTGTTCCAAAGGTTTTAATATTTAATGAATCTATATAAATGCAATGCATCTATTAGTTGACCTGGGTTTCGTTTTGTTTTCAGAGAAACAAAGCAAACATGGGTTCACAAATAGAATTCTCTATTTGTCTTTTAAATTCACAACATGTTACTGTAATGTCATTAGTACCATATCTATTGCTATATACAAAGTCTGTGGTATGGGCAAAAAGGATATATGGAGTTAAGGGCTTTATGGTAGCTAGTTAAGGGTTTAATAATCTAGTTTAATAGTCCAGTAACCTACACCCATAGTGCGATTAGGCAGAAAAGATCATTAATGATACCTTTAAAATTGTTACATAAGAAGAGTGAATAACAACAACTCCTCTTCTCTGGTGTTACGCAGCCCTGCCCATGTCCCTGCGCACCCCCGGCCAATGGTGCTGGCATCCCTTACCCTGGGGCAGTGGGCCTCAGTGAGAGGATCAATGCCCCATGGTCCCTACCAGGAGGAGTGGGGTGCCTGTAGTAGATGTGGCCCATGTCATTTCTATGAAGCCTAAGAAGATGTCTTGAACATAGTAGAACATATCAAATGGTACTAGATGTCTATGTATGGAGGCCACAGCAAGCCCTCAGTGGACATCCAGCAGAACAGGTCTCTATAGTTCATTTACAGTCCTAAACAGGTCTCTTAATTTTAATGGGAGCTCTGAGACAAAGCTCCCATATTGATATCTGCATTCTGGATAGCAGCTGAATACCATGTTTAAATTCAGGGACAGCAAAACTCTTGCCTAGGTGTTACTTCGGAAGCACAGTACATTGAAGTCAAAAGAAAAAGCAGACACTCTGGAGGCTTAACAAAGACATCTTTCCTCTCGAACAACTGTGTGTTCAAAAGGATATGAAATTTTTCTTATCATAATAATGATAACATTTTTGTTGATGCTGCAGAAAGGAACTTTATGCTTTGCATTGTTGTTTCAAATGTCACCTGTATATTTTAAAGGATGATTACGTACTTATCACATTTTGCACACAGCCTTTCTACTAAAGCATTTAGGAGTTTCAAGATTAAGGGAGCATCCTAATCTTGACTGTAAAGAAATCTATATTTCATCACAACTTTGACCTATAGATTTGCTTTTAATATGTTTGTTTTATATCCTGAATTCAAAATGAAAATAACTTATGTTAATAACTGTTTTAGAACTAAAATATCTTAACAATTTTATCAGTAAACAAATAAATAATTTTGTGAGGTAAGTTTTGGTTTCTTTAATTCAGGTAGACTGCTATTATTTGTTAGGAAAAGTGTGCAACTGTAAAATTATTAGTTTATTAAAAAGATAATGTACACCTTTAAAAAGGAGGTACAATTAGAATCATAAATATAAAGCTAAAACTAAAATTTAGGCATAAACATATTATTATATGTGTTAGCTTGTGATGTGATGAAATAATAATCCAGAATCTCTCTTGTAATTCTAGCTCAGCTTAAATCATAGCTTTTTAAATGTATGGATTTCAGATATGTTCTTTGATCCTTATAACTAATATCTCTTTGAAATTTAACACTTAAGAAAAATGCTTTCTACAGTGTAGTTACACTGAAAGATGCCCCAATCATATAAACATGAGGTTTTGGTGGTTTTTGTGTATTTGCAAATTTTCACTTCTTTCTGCTTTCGTATCTTTTGGATTCAGAGAAAAAGATTTTTAAATGTTGCTGTGTTCCCAACTCTTTACCAGAAATCCTCCTTCCTGGTCTGCAAGGGAGAAAAATCTCCTGCCTTCTATAAAATAAGATTTATTTTTTTGCTAAACTCACTTTCTTTTGTTTTACCTCTTCCATGATATCTCCATGGATGATGACAAAATCATATCCACATAATGTAGCAAACAAATAAAAAGAATCGGAGCCTGAAATAATCTCAGAAAAACAGCAGCAGTATATTTTGAAGATACTTTGCTTGTTATGTCATTTTATTTTGTGTTTTCCTGCCTGTGCATTCATTTACATTTTTTTTTCCTGTTTTCTTCAAGAAATCTTCAAATTTCCTTTCAGCTTCAGCTGAAAACAAGCTGAACAAGTTGGAAATTATATTGGAATTAATTCCAAGTAATGATTTACATTTCAAATATGTGTAATTAATAATGATTTATTCTGAGAAGGCACTTGGCAACTGATATCACATGTAAACCAGGAGGTAAGGAACACCTACAGTCATAGTTGTCTGAGAGTTATGATTATCACTGAATTGTATAAGATGGATGCCACCACAAGAGTTTATCTGCTCCTTCTTTTTATCTACAGGTAAAATTCATTATATCTAATCTACCTTTTATCTACAGGTAGACTTCATTGTATCTAAAACATTTCATACTTTTTTAAAACCATATTTTTAAAACTTTAAGTACTAGAGATTCTACTATTCACTAAGCATTGTGTTGTGATATTTACTTGCCCTTACAGATAGATTTCTTTCCTCTTAATATTTAATTTAAATATTCCTGACAACATGTAGGACTGTTGACTTTTCCTATCCATAGCAGAAATAAATAGTCTCATCTTCAATGAAAATAATCAGTTTCTATTTTTATTAATAGTCATATTGGTC
This sequence comes from Aramus guarauna, assembly GCA_013400195.1. Lineage (NCBI taxonomy): Eukaryota > Metazoa > Chordata > Aves > Gruiformes > Aramidae > Aramus > Aramus guarauna. The sequence continues at coordinate 78,134 of VXBL01002078.1, read as the reverse complement.
CAGAATTAATCAAGCTTATTCAACAGAAAATTAGATTTTGACTTTATGGGACACATGATTTATAAATTATGAGGACCTTCAGAAGCATGTTTTTGACGTGGTTTAGGCCCAGCCAAGCACCAGGCGGCCGCTCGCTCACCCCTCCCTGGCGGGGTGGGGAGGAGAATGGACAAACAAAGGCAAAAGCCTCGTGGGTTGCGGTAAGGACAGTTTACTGGGACAGCAAGGGAGAGGGGAACAATCAACAACAGTACTGATAACAGATATAAACAATGAGTGATAACGGAAAACAATTTACCTATGACGACTGACCGGCCCCGACCAGCCCCCTATTATGGTGAGCATGGCGTCACAGGGTATGGAATAGCCCCTGGCCAGCCTGGCTCACCTGGCCTGGCTCCTGGTGACATTAACTCTATCCTAGCCAGAGCCAGGACAGTTTTTAAAAAGACTTTTGGCCATTTTCAGAACTGGTAATCAGTACAGATAGTTCAGTGTCAATGACAGGGGTTTTGTCAGGGTGATTCATGGCACCAGAGTTTGATATCTGTGCTTCCAGGGCAGCCAATTAAAAGATCAAAGATCTTCATCAGGCAAATGCAGAATTGATTAGGAAAAGTTGTATACAAGGATAATCTAAACTCTTGCTTTTTCTCAAATTTAGGGATATGCCTTAAGTGGCTATGTTTGAAATCCACTGCTTGTCCTGTGTCATTGTCTAATTCAGTAGGACATACTTGGGTTTTTAGAATCTTAGAATCACAGAATCATAGAATGGTCTGGGTTGGAAGACACCTTTAAAGATCATCTAGTCCAACCTCCCTGCCATGGGCAGTGATATCTCTCAATAGATCAGGTTGCTCAAAGCCCTGTCCAACACTTGGACACTTCCAATGATGAGGCATCCATAACTTCTTTGGGCAACATGTTCCAGTGCCTCACCACTCTCATTGTGAAAATTGCAGGTTTTTTCCATAAAGTGGACCTACCTTTTTCTAACTTTAGTGGAGGAAAGGAATTGACAACTGTGCATGTTGCTTTCCAGACTGGGATCTTGAGGCTGCCCCTCCCTTGGAAGCTCATATACTATAAACACTCATAGCAATGAAGGAGTCTTGCAACCTGAGGACAGTTCAGTTATTGATTAGGAACACGTCCCAATTTCATCTCAGATAGAGTTAATTTTCTTCATAGTAGCTAGTATGGGGCTATGCTTTAGATTTGTGCTGAAAATAGTGTTGATATAGAGATGTTTTTGTTATGTAGAGATGTTTTTGTTATATAAAGATGTTTTTGTTATTGTTGAGCAGTGCTTACACAGAGTCAAGACCTTTTCTGCTTGTGATGCTGCTCCACCAGCGAGTAGGCTGGGGGTGCACAAGAAGTTGTGAGGTGACACAGCCAGGACAGCTGATCCAAACTGACTAAAGGGATATTCCATACCATATGATGTCATGCACAGCATATAAGAGGCTTAGGGAAGAGGAAGGAGGGGAGAGTGATGTTCAGAATGATGGCGTTTGTCTTCCCAAGTGACCATTATGTGTGATGGAGCCCTGCTTTCCTGGAGATGGCTGAACACCTGCCTGCCATGGGAAGTGGTGAATGAGTTCCTTCTCTTTGCTTGTGCATGTGGCTTTTGCTTTACCTATAAAACTGTCTTTAGCTCAACCCATGAGTTTTCCCACTTTCACTCTTCCAATTCTCTCCCCCATCCCACTGTGGGGGGAGTGAGAGAGCGGCTGCCTGGAGCTTAGCTGCCAGCTGGGTTTAAACCACAACAGAACCTTAGCAAAGTAAGAAGGAGATCCTGAGTTACAGTCCTTCAGTCCGGATTATTTATGCACAGTCCATTGAACAATCAATTAATTAGAAAAAGTGATATTCTGGGGATGAAAGTTAGAACAGAGGTCAGCTGTTTTTCATTTTGATATTTGAAAGCCATTTTACTTCAATGAAAGCCTCTTACTTCCACAAAGAGTTTTGACAACTTGTCTTTAAGAAAAAAAAAAAAAGTGTATAAGGAATAACAAATAGAAAAAAAAAGGAAAAGATTTTGCAATGAAAGTACTTAAATTTGATTATTGTTTTATGTAAGCTCTATCTGAGGTAGCTAAAAAGTATCTTGGAGATTTTTCTACCTTAGAGCATTCAATTTTCTTTGACGAAACTTTCAGTAGAGCTAAAATAGTTTGTTAGCTTTTTGACTATATGATAGACAAAACATAGGATATTATTGCAACATCTACTCAAGAGCTTGGCAGTACCTCCATGATTTTTAGAGTGCTTGGACAGTTTCTCTCAATATTTGCTATTTATTCTTGTATGATAGGCCTAGTAACCTCTGTGTCTGAAGCTGTTTTCTTATTGCCTTTCCTTGGATTTTTCAAATATGTTAAAGTTTATGAATTCAAATTTGCACCTCTTTACACTGCAATGGTATCACCACTAAATCTCCCCTCCTGTTGGGTTTGGGTTTTGGTTGGGTTTTTTGTTTGTTTGTTTGTTTGTTTTTGTTTTTGTTTTTGGTTTTTGTTTGTTTGTTTGTTTGTTTTTCCTTAGCTACATTTTGTTACTATTAGAACAGGTGCTTTATTTTCTGTGAATCACTGATATTTTTCCATAGAATATTAATCCCTTAATTTTCTTTAAACAACTCCATTAGGACACTTTATTTTTCTTCATTTCAAGTTGAAGCCCATTTGGGGCAGGAGAGTTAGCAATAAACTCTTTAATCATGTGCTTGGATTTGTAAAATTACTTTATTAGATTTAATATAGAAACATATTTTTAATTAAAAGCATTACCCTTTCCATAAAAATCTTTGTTATACAACAATTTGAATGTATATGGCCACAACATCAGAGAGATGGGTTTTTTTCCTAGTTATACTGTGATTGTACACGTGTGACACTGTATGGAGGTAGATGCACACAGATTGACTCTGGGCCAGGACTAGAAAATCAGGGTGCCTGTTACAGATCTGTGGTTCTGAAAGTTTGTTGGTTTGTGTTTTATTGTTGTTTGTTTGTTTGTTTGTTTGTTTGTTTGTTTGTTTTTTTCTTGGGGTTTTTTGGTTGTTCTTTTTTATAAATCTCCTAAAGACAATGAAGTTCAGTAGCTGTTGTAAGTTCCTTTGCAGGATGATATAGGATCTGTCACCTGTTCAAACAGACTGAGATATTAGAGTAGCAGCCTGTGGAGAGGTGCCTTCCTGTCGTGTTGTTTCCTCCAAAGCCTTACTTACCTCTGCTAAGAGGGAAAGGTTGGCAGCAAGGCCAGCAGATCAGACAGGGTATCAGGTACGGAGCAGGTAGTTCCTCCCTGGCAAAGCATGTGCAGCTGGAAGAATCCAAAATGGGCTGTAATTTCCTAATATTGCCCAATTCAAGATATGACCCTAAGCCAAATCTTTGAAAGCAAATCCTCTCAAACTGAGATGTCTGAGAACATAAGAAATCAATTTCACTGTGGAATTTTTTAAGGGATCAACAGAAGTACAGCTGGAAGATTTTTTTCTTTAGATATTCCAAACATTCTGGTACGCTTTTGTTATAATGGTTATTTCTACCCCCTGTAGGTTTCATTTTTCTACTCCAAAAGATAGAATTTGTTCAGTAATGCTTGTAGCAGTGCTGAACAGTGAACAAAACCACTGATTTGGTGATGTCTGTATGTATGTATGTATTTTTCTTTTTCTATTTTTAATTTCAGGAATGTGAGCAAGCCCACAATAGTAAATTAATGCTAATTTTCTAATAAAATTTTACCAAAATAATGTTCATATAGTGTTCATACATTTTGCATTATTTCATTCAGTTGAACCTTCTAACTAGTAATACTAAGGAGCAAACACAGTGAATGTTAGAAAAATGCTGATGAGGTTTTTTAATACATTTGGGGTTTTTTCTGAAAGATGATTGGTACTGAGTCCTTGATAGTCCTGTAGCATTTTGTTCACATTTACCTTAAAAAGAGATATATTCTCACTTTGGACTTCCTCAGGTTTGTTGGAAAGATTTTTCTGAGACTAAAAAAGAAAAAAAAGTATAGAAAAACATAACAAAGGATTATAAGTTTTCAAATAATCTCTATGTTCAACATTAAGGATCACAAAACAGTTATTGAAATGGAAACATTGATAGGTATCACTTTTTGCCTGTCACATTTCTTTTTATATCAGTGGGGTGTTTTCTAACTTATTTATATCATAGGTGAAAACAGACACTTTGACAAGGAGCTTGGAGACTCTTGTGTTTCCTACACAGGAGGACAGGAATAGATCTATGCTGTAAAGCAACATGGAGTACAGTAAAAAAATAAAATAAAATTGAGCCTAAGATGCTGGGCTTTGAGATTTATGGTCTCTATCTGGTGTCCAATCTCTAAGGGTTTCAGCCTCCTGCTAGGAAAATGGTCCTGGGTGCTCAGGCCTCCAGCTGAGATCTCAGACTGTTACCATGCGCTTTCAGAACATTCTTCTGCCTATGACACTGCTTCTTAATCTGATGTGAAACCCTGTTGATGCACTGATATCATCTGCCCACGAGCTTATGACTGTTGTCTTTTTGCTTTTTGAGAGCAGAAATAGTATTTTTGATCACTACTGTTATTTCTGTTCTGAAGAAATACCTTTTTTTTTTTTTTTCCTCCACTCCTCCATTAAATTGTGTGAACTGCATGAAAACCAACAAAACCAAACTGGGTCAAGAAACAAGAAGTCAGATTTGTCCCATATTTATTTTTTTTAAGCTTTATTGATGGGCAGTCAGCTTTCCTTGGCTTGATTACATATGAGAGACAGGATATGGAAAATGATAACATTTTGCTACTCTGGTTTATAGCTATATTACAAATTGGAGTAACAAATCAGGCAGAAAAATAAAATAAAAAAATCATAGGTTTTAGACATTTCTGCATCTTGCAACCCCCTTGTTCTGTAATCCCTTCCATAACTTCCCTCCCATCCCCAGGGGTTCAGCTGCCAGTCATCCAAGGCCTTAGCCCTGGTATGGAACAGCCTGGTCACCTGGACTCAGACTGAAGAGACTGCAAAGTTGTGAAAAAGAGTGGTGAAAAGGTTTAGAAGCCTGAACTGTGCAAAATGAGAAAGGTTAAACTGCAGATAGGAGTGTCCAGACAGGATTGTTAGTTGCTCCAGGGTTCAAGGAGAAAGCCAGCATGGAAAGACTGTATAGGGAAAAAACAGTCTGTTACAACCTGACTAGAGGCTGGCCAGAAAAGACTCAGTGGTCAGGGGAGGTCATATGAACACTTAATCTAGTATCCTTTGTGTATTACACAATTAAAAATTGTTTTGTACACTTAAGTTTTCTGCATTCTGCTCGCAAAGTTTCTTTGTGCTCAGTAGAAGTCCCTGAACAGAACGTCCTTGGTAACACAAAGCTTGGATGGTGTGCGTTGTTGAAAATAACCTTTTAGGGTAAGATATGAGACTAATAGATCATAGAATGTAATAACACATTGTCTCAGCTCAATACTCTCTGACCAGGTTGGTTTAGGTATTCCACACATGGAGGATGCAATGTTTAATATCAAGGTTGTTTATTTGAAGATAGCTGATGTTACACAAGATTTCTGATTTAGCAGAGTGACACAAAATATACTGAAAATACAATACAAATGTGACATTTAGCAAAATACAGTAATTGCAATACACAGTTCAATCACAATACCAATGTGATTCCTAGTGCCGGACTCACTGTCAAGATGTTGGATGTTCCTAATTGTCAGAAAGGAATAGATGGGCTGAAGCCAGGTCAAGCTGGCACGTAGTTTTTGATGTCATTTCTAACATTTCTTATTATCCCCTCTGGGACATAATCCAAGTCAAAGTCTGACTCAGGAAAGAAAAACAGAAGGAAAAATAGATTTAATGAGTTAAATAAAATTCTTCACAAATGAGGGATTTATTTTTTCATGATCTCCCAATACAGGAAAAAAAAATGTAATAAGCAATTAGAAAATCTTATCAAGTTTTGGTTTTCTACAAATAGTTTGAGACACCAGCCTATCAGTTCTCCATTGAATTGGGAGATCTGATTAAATTTGATTGAATGCCTTCATATAGGGTATTTGTAAAATGCTGGGGTACCTTGCCTGTTCTATCTGCAGCTAGTAAAGGGTATGGACCTCCCAAAGGTCATATGTCATTTCTATAGTCCCATTCAAATCTCCTGTACATTGAACAGAATCTAAAATGGTACTAGACCCCTGTACATGGCCAACAAATGTCACCATGAGTTTCAGCAAAAGTAAAACCCCAAAATGCAGGTGTCAATTGAATAATCTATACCATTCCATTCACCATGGGACCTTCTGTTATCTGCTCTATGTTAATTCCAATTTAAAATCTTTACGCATTGTATTTCTTTTCACTCCTTGCATTATTTCTTTTGGAATTACCAGTGAGAACATAGTAAGGCACTAGGCTTCTATAAACTAAAATATTAATGAATTGTGGGGCTGCAAAAATTATGTGTGTCTACTTTTTTTTTTTTTTTTTATCGCTGGTACTAAATAAGTGCCAATGTTGAGTATATTTGCTGGGAAGCTAACAGTCACATGTGAATTAGCTATGAACACTGAAGTGAAAATATCTGTAAATTATAACTTTAGGAAATAACATGCACATCCTATTCACATTTAATACAAACTGATATTCCAATTTTCTAAAGCAAGTTTAAAGAAAACACTTGAGCCCTTTTCTATATTTCTATGATGCTCACAATAACACTTAAAGGTATTCTGTAAATCCTTTAAGGTGGGTCCACATGGAAACTTTCAGGAAAGTTACAACTATTTGGCTCAAGTTGGGAGGATCAGTACATTAGTGCCCCTGTATAGATATTGTCATTTAGAAATAAAGTGACCTCAGTTTGCTGCAACTCAATGCTCTCTCTAGGCATATCAACCTGTGTTGAACCATGACCACTTTACTTGAATGACAGCATCCACAGAATGGCATAATGTGCTTTAGCTTTACAATTCTAATGATTCATCTCAGTTTTCTAAACTGTCCTGCATTGTCAAGGTCTTACTGTCTAATGTTAAATAAAATTATGTTTTATATAGTGCTTTTCAGAAGGAAAATATTACAAAGTATTTTTTTTTAAATAAGAAATTTAATCCTGAGATAATTTGGCAGTGAAGAATCATACATGGTTAATCACTGATTTTCTTCACTTATTTCTCAAATAAAGCTCATTGTAGTTATTAGTCAGCAGGAGTAATCATAGCAGGATATAATCCTTCATTATGACTATTATTGCTTACTTTTATGGTCATAATACTGTGAAGTTCTAAGAAAGGCAGAATCCTCTTGTAGTAATCACAGTGCGAAAATAAGAACAGAAAAGTTTCCAGCAAATATCTAAGTAGGAGTAGGCATTAACTATTGAAACATTAACATTCAAATTAGAGGATCAAAGATAATTTTTGGTCACACTTACTATTTGGCATGATTAGTCTCCATAAGATCTTGTATTTTATATGATGTAGTTAGTCTCGATTTTTGTCTTTGATGTTGTTTAAGAGGCTTGCATGTATTTTTCTGCATTGAATTTTATGTTTGTTTTTGTTAATGCAACTCACATTTATATCTGAGATCTGTGTGTGTAAATTTATTTATGCTTATCTACAATTTCATAAAAAGTTGAAAAGTTTTTCAAGGATTTAGTTTCCTTGTGAAATTACCTACAAAATAAATAATTGTTTTGAAAAAATGTCATAGAATGAAAGAGAAAAAAAAAAACATTAAGTTAGTATATACATGGAAATGTAAAGTCATTCTGACTTCTTTATATCAATTTCAGATCCAGTAAAATCTAGTGCATGTACCCATATTAGCTATGAATCTCCCTGATTCAACTTCTTTTCTCAACTTCTGAAAAGACAAAAAAAAAAAAAAAAAAGGTTTCAAAGAGAAGTTTAACTGTAGTTATTTTTGTATAGTTCCAATCCTTCATAATCAGCCCTATATTGATGATTAGGTCACAGAGAATTTACTCAAATATTTTTCAGCTAGATGTAAAACAAATATTTTATTAAATCCTGGATAACAGACACATTTTTGTGCTCACCACTCTATTGAATTAATTGTTTAGACAAAAAAAAAAAATAGTACTTTTCCTAAATTTTCTAAAATTTTCAGATTTTCATCCTTCTCTACACAGCAGTCTAACAAGATAATATAAAAATAAGAAATTCAAGGTAATGTTGAAATCTCAGATCGTTCACTATTTATGTTAATAATACTGCATACGACCTGTCACAAAATTCCAGTCCCCCACATGCAGTTCAAGTCAAAGAACAGAAAGTCTTTCATGATCCTTTTCTTAGAATAAGTTGTGTTTCATATCAATATCAATTCAATTAATGATACTGTAATTCTCACAGGAACTTGGCACACCAAGTACACGTAATTACGATTAATTACACCATAGGTAGTTGATTCATGCCACTCTTCAATAATGTCTGATCTGAAACTGTCTCATTCAGTACATGCTCAGATTTTTCTAAAATTTATTTTATTCCTTATGCTGAACCTACTGTGTATTGACTTGTTTGGGGCAGCCAGTTTCGTTTCATTATTTCATATATTTTCTTCTGTATCTGAAAAGAAAGCACTCTCAGCTTCTTTTTTTGTTACTTAATTCACAATTTTTTCATCTTTTTTCTTTTTTTTTTTTTTTTCACAGAACTGTAGACCTCAGACACCTTGGTATGTTCAAAACTGCTACAATAACAAAAAAGGATTCATTCTACAAAGAGGTCTAGTTTTTTTGTAGCAGGAAAGATACATTATCAGTTGTATTGTTCTGCTCCACATTACTAAAACCTTTATGGTACATGATTTTTACTTAAAAAGTACCTCTCAGCATAATGTTATCACTGAGAAGTACAGCACTGTTATGTGGTTTCCTGTAGTGTTCAACTTAGCAATAGCACAATTTTTTTTTTCTTTCTTCCCCTCTTGTCTTTAGTCTGTGATTCCTGAAACACTTTTTTGCTCCACAACTGTTGTTTGCATGCATTCTAATAAATGCACAATACATTCTTTGAGATAGCTGTTCATTATATCCTTTATTTTCAAATTTAAAATATTTACACAGTCTTCAAAAACTTCTGTTTGGAGGGAAGATGCATGCCTTTCAATGGGAAATGACGTCTGTAAAGAACCCCCATGTAGTCAAATCCTACTCTCTTCCACCAGAGAGTAATCACCTGTTCAGCTGGAAGCAGCATTTACGTACCCAAGTGTTCGATGTGCGTAGATTCCCTCAGAGGTCTGTTTATGTTTTCTGCTTTTCAAGCAGTAGTCCTTCATCAGGCAGTTTAGATGTGCTTTGGGACCAGAGTTATTCTGCTCAATTTAGATGATTTTGATTCTGAAATACAAAAAACCAGAAATATATAACAGTGACACCTGGTATCTCTGAAGTTGAATTTGTTTATGAATGGTAGGGTGCTGCGTATTAGCTTTGGGTTTATCATGTAAAGTCACAAGGTATGTACACAAAAGATATGTATCTCTACTGGTACATATCATGAATATCCATTAAAAAGATTCAGAAGTAGTTCCATTCCAGGTCCCATGCTTTTCCCTTATTTTGTGTGCCCCTACTTCATGCAGCATTAGGAAACAATATAGCAATTTAGTAGTACAAATAAGAGGAATAAGAATGATGTATTTTATTTCATGAAGAATTCAAATGCCATTTGACCATTGTATAAAACTCATCACAGATGAAAATTAATAGCCACATTTCAGTGCCCAACCTAGTCTCGATAAAATAAAAGTAACTGTATTTAACTATGTATTAAAAATATACTGATTAAAAATTTTATTTTTCTATAAAAGTGAGAAAGTAAAGTCTATGGCTTTACGTACTTCTGCATTTCAAAAAACCTATTAAAAAAATGCTACAATACTCACATTCAGCCTCCTTGGACCTTTAAAAATGTTGAAAATTTAAATATTTCCTTCCTTATGTAGCCTACTTTGGACTAAGCAATCCATCTCCATTTCTATATTCTGAATGAACTATAATTTTGTAGTATAACAACAACAACAGCGCCTATTCCTAAGGCTTCAAGAATAGTGGCCACATTAAATGGTTATGTGATCTAACAAAATTGGAGGAATCTATCATAATAAATTGTAGGAAACAGAACTATCTTCTGTATTTATTTTTAAAGACAAAGATAGACTTTGAATTTAACTTTTGCTTCTCCTGAACATTTTTCAAAATATGTCTAACTCCAAATGTTAAGATATCAGGTCATGCACATGAAATATATCTTAAGATTCTCACACAAAAGACAACACTGTGCAAGAGAACAAGAAATTCTTCTGTTTAGTATGTATCTAAGATAAGAGAATTCTTAAGAGTAGATGTATTTGAAACTTCTTTTATAAGTTTTTATATTCCGATAATTTAGAGAAATATTAGAACATAATATCCTCTATTTCCTGTGAAGTTCTCTCACAAAGCTAATGTTGTCCCTCTGTACCTAATTCAGATGTTTCACTCTCTCAAAACTCATTCTTTTCTGAAAGTGAGTTAACAAAAGAAAATTAGTCAAGTTGAAAATTAGAAGCTATAATCCCTCTCTATGTTTAGAAAGCTGATAATAGTGCACTTAATGATTAAAGCAAAAATAATTTTGATAACATGTTCTATTTCTCACAACTGATCTTACCTAATTAATGTCACCATGCTCTACTGTAAAGTACCCCTTGTCAGTTTCACCCTATGTTTCTTAGTAAGAATCATGATACTGTTAGATGCAAAACCTGCAGAGAAATTTTTGTTTAAAATGTTAAACTAATTTAAAATCATGATGATCACTGGAAGATAGATGAACTTAAACCATTCTTAGAAAAATAAGAAAAGAACAGTGCTGTACAGCTTTTAAAGCAACCTCATGTAAAACCATTTGGAATCACTCAATATCATTAACATCAGTTACTTTGCACTTTCATCAAAGGGATATAATGGTTTGATGTATCAGAAAAATAATTTCTTCCCGATGTAGAATATACCCTCCACTTCATCATCTTCTTGAAACCTGTAATTTCTTTGACTCTATGCATTTTAATATCACCTTTCTTTGCTACTGGATTTATATTTATATATATATTTATATAATTAGGCAACAGATTATTTCCTGCAGTTCGGAGAGTGGTCATCAGCTCCAGCGTATCATGATTAATTCTTTCTCTGTGCTACTTTTCAGATAAATTCTATCCTTTCTGCAGAATATCCATACTCATTGCAAATTTCAGGTTATTAAAAATGTTATTTAATAAGTATAATGTTTGCTTTGATAATTTTTGTTGTGATTATACTGCTCCAAATTCGTATATAACTGCATTTCTTGTGATCTTTCATTAACACTCTTTAGATTGTTCTAAAGTGATCTTCAGCAGCACAGAGGAGCCTGGGTGACAAACACAAAGAATTGCTGTATAGCAGGCAGTATATGTTTTCAGTGTCACCTCAAGCTCTAAAGGAGTGACATATGTCAGGTGATTTTTTTTTCCCCTAAAAATCAATTGAGTTGCACCATGGGATTCTTTGGACATAGAACGCAATTTTAATGTCTTAGTGAAGGAGGTCGGCACCTTGACAGTTATTGGGACAAAAGAATTTGGTTTCTTTAGAATAGACATGAAAATTGAAAATGTGCATAATCTAAAAATTGTTCTTAGTTATTATGATGAAAAAAAAGAAAATCTGCTTTTTTTTATATTCCAGAAAAAAAAATAAAATCATAGAGATGATTAGGTCTCTTGGATCAAATTAATATATCTTGGCACTCTATTTTGATAAGTTTACTTCAAGAAGTTTGGTTGATGAAATGAAAAAACTATTATAAAAGTTGCACAGAATATTTTAATCAGCAACTGAAAACAGGTTTTCTCCTGTATGATTTATTTTGAAAACTTCAGTAAAGACTTTTAATTTGATTTTCTGTATCTCCAAAGGATACCATCTGTCTAATATATTTTGTCATTTTGGTCAGGCTAACTGTCACTTAGTTCCAATCCCTATTGTTTCCTAACTGGTTACAAAACAGCAAAAGGATTAGTATGTTTTGATTTTGTTTGTGGTTTGGGGTTTTTTGTTGTGTTGTTGGGTTTTTTCCCCCCATGCATTCAAATTACATCTTTTTCTCAGATTTTTATTTCATATCAAGAAAAAATAAAAGTAAAAAGAATTAACTATTTTCACTGCAAAATATACTTTCTGTAACATAGGGAATTAATTCTGCCTCAGTAAATAGCAGCCATCCCCTGCATCTAGTGGTCTTTAAGAAATGAATAGGTATAGTACATAAACCAAATCACAAAAATTACAAAATCTCACATTACTGAAGTTGCATGACAAAGCTAGAGGCCCAAATGATATCCGCAAAGTCATAAAAGATTAAACTAAATCAAAACTCTTCCATATGTCTTTGACAAATTGTCCTGCAACTGAATGATTTCGTCATAATCTATATCTTTCTGAAGAGACATCTGGAGCTGCAGGTGTTTGAGGTTTCCCTAGGGAATCACACTTATCAATTCAGTTTTCTATCAGCAACACTGGGTTGTCAAGGGACATATGCTTCCATGGCTTATTATTCTGCTGTACTGCATGGCTTTCAGCAAAAACAATGACGATGATAAACTGGAAACAAGAAAGTAGCTTTGGCCATTAGCTTCCTAGAAACAGACAGCTGTCAGAAGGCTTTACTTCCTTCAGAGCAAGACGACTTCAATGAAGCAAACCTTGGTAATCCTCAGTTTAGCAGAATATATTAGACATCTTGTTGTTTTACTTTATGTGGCATTATCTACTCACACAAAGCAGCAGAAGTAAGGACAATCACATCCTGTTACCTGTTTTACCTTTTACAGCTGTGAGAAGAGCGTAACAAAATATCCAACACCAAAATCTACCTTTTCAAATCTAGCTTTGTCAAAACTGGCCCAACAATACATTTTATACATTATGGCTGACATGAGCTATCTTCAGCAGTGCACAATAACAATTATTAATCATTATAAATTTGCCTTAAAGAATTCTCAATATGTGCTACTATGTTCTTAGTATATCACAAGCTATGCTGCCAGGTATGGTATTTCATTTTCTTTTTGTAATTATTTTTTTATTTATGTGTCAGCCTTATTTTATCTATCCTGAATGAGTTGGGTTTTTTCTATTTAATAACACTGGGAGATGCTTGCTAGAGCTGACTTCACCAATTGTTTATTTTTTTATCAATCAATGTTTGGTTCACCATTTGATTTAGCAGAATGCATACTGTAAGGCATGTATACCCTATTCATCTATTGCATTTTTCTCTCCTGTTGTGGGTTTTGGGGTCATATTTTTGTGTGGTTTGGGGCTTTTGGGGAGGAGTGGAAGGGTTTTGAGGGTTTCCCCCCCTCCCCCCACTAATATATTTTGTATGAACTCTATTCTTTAATAAAAAGAATTATGATAAGTGGAAATGATCCAACAAATTAAAAAAAAAAAGTCAGGAATTTGTTCACTATCACTGACAGTTTGAGAGTGATATGAATGAACCAGCTTCTATGCTATCACATTTGACTGAGTTTCTGAATGAGGAAACAGTAAAGTGAGAGACAGTTTCAGTGAATATCCATTTTCTGAGATACTTTAAATGTCTAATGGTAAACAGTGTAACAAATTTCCATAGCTCAACTGTATTGTTTGTTGGTGATGAGTAGAAAACTAATTTAAGGCTCTCTAGTGACTCCAAAGAAGAAATGTTCAAATCCTTTGAGCTTTAAAGCAATTTTTATTTAAAGGAATTATCTTTTTTTAATCATGCAAATGTCTTATGAACTGGCATTCATTAAAACTCTTGACCAGTTTCATTGACACAAACAATTCCAACTTTTAGATCAAATGGCACCTTACGAACAGAAATGGAACAATAAGGAAAATACCAGGGTGGCTGCTATACCTGTATATCACTTACAGCATTCATAGATTATACTTTTGGTGCCCTTATTCAAATAAAGTAGTTAATATGTTCCAAAAGAGTTATTCAGCTCAGAATAAAGTTATCTAAATTTTTTAAAAAATACGCAAATGAAGAAAAAGTGATGTTACTTATTTTCTAATTCCATATCATGTTAAAAGAATACTTTCCATGATAATCAGAACTTCATTACTTGAATTTTAATTTAGTGCCTACTGCATGGAAATTAATGTTGCTAGAGCAGTCTGTAAAGAAAACATCTCAAGAATACCAGAGAAGGGTTTAAATCTCTGAAGTTAGATATTTGTGCAAAAGGCAGAAGAATAGAAGGGAATAAGTTCTTTTGGGTAAAGCAGAATACCAACAAAGGGTCTGTAAATAAATTCTTTCCTGCTACTGTGTCCTTTTTTTCTTTCCTCCTCTCTAGTCTTTCTGCCAATTCACAGATTCTAATTGGCAACAAACTCCATTTGGTCTCTTTTGTGTATCTCCAAAAACATTTTTTTCCTACTTGGCTGTGGCTCTCATGTCCTGCTCCATTCTAATTCTTTGTCCTTTCCAGCCTCCTGCTCCTTTCTAGCCTTGTAACTTTCTTTTTCATTTTCACAGGTTAGTGTTTTCTCTCTTCTCTTTTCCACTCTGAACTCATTTTTTTCCCCAGTGATTTGCTCAGTTGCTATGGGGGATGTCTTCCCTCTTTTAAGAAGGTTTCATGGGAGCCAAGTGTAGCAGCCAGCACATAGTAATCAGGCAGAATTCCTCTCTGCTCCTGAACCACAGCCTTTTACCAAATGGAAAACACAATATGCATACATTAAACTGTGTGAAAAATAACAAAATGTATAATTTATTATACAAAAGAACAGCATTCTGGACATTCTAACTCTTTGAAGAATGAAAAAGAAAGTCTTCATCTTAAAATGCAGTGAAAAGTGAAAAATATGTTAAAAAACCCAAAGCCTAAAGTAAAAATTAGATTGAAACAATCAAATGTTTTGCTTTAATTATTTTAAATTATTGAATTTGAGTTCAATAATTTTTATTGTATTTGTTTTTACTCAAGGTTCCTTGAAGGGAAGAAGTTACTGAAAGGTGTGTTACTCTTCAAATTCTTTTTGTATATTCATTGTCACTTTGTACTCTATCAAAAATGTAATCTATCTTGTGTTTTGTTTTATAGTTTCCATTGTAGTCAAGAATATCTACACAAGCCATTACTGAATAACTCTAAAATCTTAACTCATCACACTACAAAGTTGTATGACACTATTTAATATATTGATTGCTATATAACACTATGGATTGTACAAATATTTTTTTTTAGGGTTAGAGATGGTAAATTAGTGGCTACATATTATATAAAATTTTGTGAGCTTTTAATTGAATTAAACACATCAATGAAAACTATCTTCAAAACTGGGACTCTCCAAATATTTTAAAGAATATTAAGTAATTTGATTACCTATTATGGGTTAACCCCAGCTGAGCCCCACACAGCTGCTTGCTTACTCCCCCCCACAGTGGGATGGGGGAGAGAATAAGAAGGGTAAAAGTGAGAAAACTCATGGATTGAGATAAAGACAGTTCAACAGGTAAAACAAAAGCTGCACACACAAGCAAAGCAAAACAAGGAATTCATTCACCACTTCCCGTGGGCAGGCAGGTGTCCAGCCATCTCCAGGAAAGCAGGGCTCTATCATGCATAACAGTTACTTCTCCAGACAAACATCACTCCAAACACCCCTGCCCCACTTCCTCCTTCTTCCCCCAGCTTTATATGCTGAACATGATGTCATATGACATGGAATATCTCTTTAGGGTCAACTGTCCCAGCTGTGCCCCCTCCCAACTTCTTGTGCACACCCAGCCTACTTGCTGGTGAGGTGGAGTGAGAAGCAGAAAAGGCCTTGACACTGCTCAACAATAGCTAAACCATCTCTGTGTTATCAACATTGTTTTCATTACAAATCCAAAACATAGCCCTGTACTAGCTACTGTGAAGAAACTCTATCCCAGTCAAAACCAGCACAGATGTGCATTCTCATTGGTATTCAGGGTTGGAACAAAACAGTTCTTTTAAAAACAAAGAAAGAAACCCCTCAGAAACTCAGTTTCCAAGAACTTTTTACCTCAGTGGCTGTCTTGGTAATTTCATTTCCTGACTTTTTAAGTTCTTTTCACAATATTTACCTGATGCCTTCTCAAGACAATTTAATATTAATTATGCATTGTTGAAGGAAACTGTGTTAAATGTGTGTTCAATTTATGGCACAACGGGGTCCCTAAGTTTTAGTGAAACATTTATAATAAATAATAGAAATACATTTCCAGGCTTCATGAATATTTCAGGTGACATTGACCTTGTTAAGGGCATAAGGGGGATGTAAATTTTCCATGAGACTATGAAAAGTGAGTTTAATTCTATATAACCACAAGTTCTATATACTACTATTAACTACTTCCTGTAGACCACAATAATTCAAATTTTAGTTCCTTCCCAAGTCACTTCCCAAGCTGCTCAAGTCTCCCCTCTAAAAATCTTTTCTTTAGCACTGTAGAGTATTCTCCATGTGTTTTAAAAGCTGTCAGCTCATATTCTTCCATTTTGTCAGAAACACAGAGATAACATTCCTGGCAAAAAATGTCTTTAATTAGGTAGTAGGAGCATGACATAAAATTGTATAGAGTAGTAGTAGAGAGTATTCAACTTTACATGTGAGAAATACTAGGTCTTTCTTTCTGTGTATATCTGCATGTATGTTAATTTCGTTAACTAAACTGCAGTAACCTCAATAATAAAGATAAAAGAAAAAGGAAACAAAATAATAAATAAAATAATAAATAAATAAAGAAAACAATATTTTTTCTCCATAGAATATTCGCTGTTTAACAATTTCCTTAGCATGCTTCAGGACTGAAAACAACAACTGACAGAGAGATAATACAAGGTTGTGCAACAAGACTAAGAATTTCAGGGGGATTGGCAAATATATTAGAGGGTTTTGCAACCCATTTGGAAAAAAATAACCATAACACAGGATCTTGATGAGTTTTATCAGACCATCTAGTAGCCTTAATTCAGTCTGTGGATTGCAGGAAGATGCTCCCACAGGTGCTATCAGAAGAGAACATCATTGTCATTATCACCCACAGGATTCCACCTGGTGATGATTTTTCATATTGAATTGGGGCTCCATGCAGGGAGCTGTTACATTTTGCATGTGAATAACTCTTTTTTTACCATTTGAGCTGTCTGGGAGGCGAGGTTTACCATCAACCGGAGTTAAACAAAAATTTGGAGTTATATTATGATTGCGTCAATATATGAGCCAGTGGTACTGGAGCACTTGCAGAAAATTTAATGTTACAGTCCACCTTCCCTTCCAGCTGTCAAAGCTTTTGTTGAACATAATAGCAGTTTCTTGATGGAGGGTCACAGCTCTGCAGTCCTGTTCTATGTATTTCTCCGTCACCCTTTTGGGAAGATAAATAGAGTGCATACAGTTTCCTCACTCTTTTTTCTCCTTCTTGTGAAAGAAGCCAGAAGAGGTATTTACAGACCTCACTAACTTCCAATAAATAACAG
This sequence comes from Aramus guarauna, assembly GCA_013400195.1. Lineage (NCBI taxonomy): Eukaryota > Metazoa > Chordata > Aves > Gruiformes > Aramidae > Aramus > Aramus guarauna. The sequence goes on along the minus strand of VXBL01002078.1, from coordinate 60,523 downwards.
GGTTCAATAATGATGTTTAATATAGTAAAAAAGGGTAAATTATTTTTTAAAACTCACTATCTGCCCTAGTATTTGTCCATTATTCCTATCCTCCATAGCTGCAACAAAAAAGAAAGCTCAGCCTAAGCAGAATTGTAATTGGTCATAATTTCAAGTTCATTGTACTGAATAAAGCAAAGGAGGCATTTTGATTTTTGCTCCTGGTGTGCATAACGGCTCTTTCTTTAACATAATCTTATTTTTTTAGCTTCCAACTGTTAGAAACATTGCTGCAATTCCCATTGATGTTCCCTTTGAGTAACGAAAGTCAGTAATTTAACCAACAGAGACAGGCTGATTAGATTTGTTGCACACTGATCAATCAAAGCACTGTCCTGATCTCACTGGCCTTCAGACACTGCTTTAGAAAGAACAGTTTTAGGGATATAAAATACTTCTCTTTTTCTTTTCATTATTTTATAAATAAATTCAGCAACTTAGAAAAATTACAACCTATTTGCTTAACTATGTTTAATATCACACAAAAATAATGATTAAACATCACACAAGTAATGACAAGCAGAAATACAGACAAATAAAGATAAAAAAAGGCTTTAATCTAAAAAGAATGATGCATTTCAATAGTGAACTGAATGTGAAATAGAAGTTGAAAAAGAATACATGAATATGAGAATAAGCACAAAATGGAAGACAAGTAGAATCACAGTAAAATCAATATCTGAAAGAAAATTGGCTAATAAAAATACTGTACTATGTAATTTCCTTTTTTTAGAGTGTTCTCTAAAGAGAAACCCTGGTACAAACATACTATAGACACAAAGAATAATGTACCACAATAGATAAATATCTCCTTACCGTAATAAAAAGTTGATTAAAGAACTGGTAGGCTGACAGGCAAGAGAAGAATAATTAGAATACGCAAGTACATTCATGGCAAAACACCAATTAAAGATCCAAATAAAACTTAAGACAATACTTTGTTAGCTGGTGAGTTCAGAGGGCTATAAATTAAAACAAACAAACAAACAAACAAATGAACAAACCCCTTTAAAGGAAATAAATAAATAGCTACCATGCTGGGAGTATGCCTAAGCATAAAGCATGACAGGTTAAACTCTGTGAATTTTTTTTTGTTTGTTTTTGTTTTTGGTTTTTTGTTTTGTTTTGTTTTGAGGCTGCAAGCTTGGTGTAACATAGGCTTGTTAATAATGTAGTAAGATGCATAGATATATCTGCATTAGTGATGTAACAGGGCCAGGGCACAGGTTCAAACACTAGCTTGCATTTACCTAGATCACTTTATTTTTTGGCCCACACCACTGGCATTCCCCTGGGCAGCGCCTGCAAGGTGTTTGAGATGACGTTGTTTGGGGGTCGTTCCCCACAGGCCCCACTTTGAGCAGGAGGAGAGCTTGGCCCTGTTGACAGGGGTGTGCTGCCCTCAGACACGGAGGAGGGACACTGTTCGTGTTATTTGCTAGTATTGATGTAGCTTCTAGGCATGACTTACGGCAGAGCAGAAAGTTAACTGTTGCATTTAATGAGACATTTCATATTCCAGAAACAGTATAGCCTTGTTAAAGTAATGTTACACTAACTATAGGATTAGTTCTCCACGCTACTTCACCATACTAAGATTACCATAATAAGATTACTATTATGTTGGCATATAAGCTGTCTTGTTCAGAAATAGTACAGGTATCTCTGCACAGTATGGCTTGTATTAACATTGCTTGTTTTTCTGCAGCTAAAAAATCTTGAAAAAATTCTTGCAAAGAAAACCCAAACCCACATTATTCAGAGATACTATTACTGTTTTCAGAGCCCAGAAACAAAGCTTCCATGATCTCATACCATTAAGCTCCTCAAACTGCCTAGCCTCTCTAACTTGACTGTAGTTTTCTAGACAATCATCAGATGGGAATCAGTGGTATGCAACTAAAATACAGTCTGAGAATTTGAAGGAATTGATAAATTTCTATGTCAGCTGGTGTTCATCACTGCTCATTTTCAGTGAAACAGGGTGAAGATGTGTTGGGCTTAACTAGCATTTGCAACAAGTTTTATTTGAAACTTAGATTTGTAAGTGGCTTGGGTTTGGAAATCTGGAAGAAATGGTAGAATCCAGTGTTACTCTTTGCAGTGGAAGGTAAGGCATTGAGTGAGGCAGAATGACATCATGTACTTTGTGTCAAACAATTGTTCAATCTTTCATGGTATCTGGAGTAAAAAGATTTAAAGCAATAGTGAGTTGGAAAAACAGAATGCTAAGGTGTTGACCAGAGATGGAAGCCTCCTGCACATGTGAGACAATAGATGGATGTTTCAGGTAACACTTCAATAGATGCCTGCAAACACTAGGTACCAGTAAAAACAATCAGATTTCATAGAATAACCACATTTTCAAATAGTTTATAAGTATGTTACATATTTTTAATTAGCTCAGAAAGATGGATGTTGTTGTCTTAGATAACAGATGTGCAAATTTGTCATCTCTAGGGAAAGACAGTATCAGACAAAATTCTCAAATAGAACCCAACAAACATTACCAAGGAATCCAGACATCATGTGTTTCCCAATCTTTTGTTATAAAATGTGGTTTAAAAATATTTTTCAAAATTTGAGGGGATGGTGATTAGAAACAAGATTTCTAGATCATTTCATGTATTGGGTTTGCATGGCAAGGTTTTGGTAGCGGGGGGGCTACAGGGGTGGCTTCTGTGAGAAGCTGCCAGAAGCTTCCCCTGTGTCTGACATAGCCAATGCCAGCTGGCTCCAAGATGGACCCGCCGCTGGCCAAGGCCGAGCCCATCAGCGCCTCTGTGATAACATATGTAAGAAGGGGGAAAAAAAACAGTGAGAGAGAGCTTTTGCAGCCAGAGAGAGGAGTGAGAAGATGTAAGAAACTCTGCAGACACCAAGGTCAGTGCAGAAGGAGTGGGAAGAGGTGCTCCAGGCACTGGAGCAGAGATCCCCTTGGAGCCTGTGGTGAAGACCATGGTGAAGCAGGCTGTCCCCCTGCAGCCCATGGAGGAAGGATGAGGGAGTGTAGGGATTCCACCTGCAGCCTGTGGAGACCCCCACGCTGGAGCAGGTGGAGGCACCTGAAGGAGCCTGTGGTCGCGTGGGAAGCCTGCACTGGAGCAAGCTCCTGGCAGGACCTGTGGGCCCGTGGAGAGAGAAGCCCACACCAGAGCATGTTTTCTGGCAGGACTTGTGACCCTGTGGGGGACCCACGCTGGAGCCGTCTGCTCCTGAAGGTCTGCACCCCGTGGGAGAGACCCACGCTGGAACAGTTTGTGAAGAATTGTAGCCCATGGGAGGCACTCATGTTGGAGAAGTTCATGAAGTACTGTCTCCTGTGAGAGGGAGTCTGTGCTGGAGCAGGGGAATGATGAGAGGAGTCCTCCCCCTGAGGAGGAAGAAGCAGCAGAGACAACTCCTGGGAAGAAGGGACAGGTGAGGGGAAGGTGGTTTAAGATTTGGGTTTATTTCTCATTACTCTGATTTTTTTTGGTAATAAATTAAATTAATTTCCCCAAGTCAAGTCTGTTTTGCCCATGGTAGTAATTGGTGAATGATCTCTCCCTGTCCTTATCTTGACCCATGAGACTTTCATTGTATTTTCTCTCCACTGTCCAGTTGAGGAGGGGAGTGATAGAGCAGCTTTGGTGGGCGCCCAGCACCTAGCCAAGGTCAACCCACTACATTTAACAATGGAATGAAATCAAAGATAAGTATTGTACATATCTGAGACACAAACAAAATTTCAAACATTCACAAAGTTAAACTTGACACACCTCAAATGGCAAGGAGGCTACAAATACTAGTTCTGCTGTTTGAAATGGAATTTCTGCAGCCTAATATTATAAACACAGAATGGCATAGAAATTATGGATATACCAAACTATACTACAAATTTAAAGAGGAAATCTTATTATGAGAGTTTTACAAAGAGCAAAAAAAGTTAGTAATTTTCAGTTATAGAAAATAAGGGCTAAAAGTATTTTTACAGATCATTATAGAATGTAAAAAGAGAAGAGCACAGGCCTAAAAAGAAAAAATGAGAAAGATTAAGAGAACTGGAAACTATGCTAGAGTACGGTGAATATGATGCTTCAGCTTTTCAAATGTGCCACAAAACCAAAATGAAACTAAGTAAAGGTGATGTAGAAGAAAGCAAATGAAGCAAACAAGTTTGTTCTAGATTATTAATTGTTCAACATATCTTTAAAAAAAATTAAAAGAATGAAATTATACATCTCAAATTTCCCTTTGTTGGCAGTGGTATATCATCTATGTATATATGGTTATAGCCTTCATTATGGTCAAAGTAATTTCAATTATTTGGAGTGAGCTGTGTTTGAAAACAGCTAACCTCCTAACACCATTGTCCCCACGCTCAAGTTTTGGCTTACAAAATATACTGTCTAGGAAGTAAGACATCCATGCATTTTTAGCTCTGTGCAGTTTTAAAACGTCAGTGAAATATAGTCACCTGCTGACCTTTAATTTAGAAAAATAGTGAGAGAAAGAACATCTATAATGTCAGATATCCTTGTCAGATTTCTTTACACTTAAAAAGACTAAGTAGGCCAAACAAAGAATGAAATTTTGATCCTGAAAGCAGACTTGAGCTTTGCAGTTGTTAAAGTCATTTTTCTGCCTACTGAAATCCTGCCTCAGGTGCCCAGGCACCCTGCTGAGTGTGCAGGCAGTGTCTGGTTCCTCTGAACGGGAACTACAGATGAGAACCTGCTGGGGAGAACAGTGGGGATTGAGAGTTTACTACTGTGGGGAGCTGGACGTTATCCTCTATTTGGGATTTGCATTCAGAATCTCTTTTAGATTTCACTGTGTGAACCAGGTCAATTTTTTCTTGTAAGTAAAGCAGTTAGTGCACTTTACCAAAGTGGTATACTTTAGAAAGGAAAAGAATACCCAAAGTGAAATCTAATGCATTGGAAGCATTGTGAATTGTAATGCATTGGGAAATGATGCATTGGAAGCCACCAAAACTTTAATGTCATTAAATGTGACATCTGAAACAAGAAAAAATGAATATGCTGCTCCTGGATGTGAAGAGGAATCTCAAATACTTGGATAGCATATTTTGGTTACTATAGAGACATGCAATAATTAGTAACTCTGTGCCACATACTTTTGAAAGAAGTGAAGCTTCAGGAGCTATGTCTGCTTAGACACAAAAGAAATACATAGAAGTGATCAGTTTGAGCACTGCTTGCCTGAGTAATGTTTGAATTTATTATAGGTATCTATGTTCACTGCTGTGATGGTTTTGAATAAAAATAAAGCTGCCAAGGTAACACTGTCTTCGATATTTTTAATAAACCATGATTCAAGTATTTTTTTATGTTAAACAATTAATTTGAGATCACAGCATTACTAAAATATCTAGAAAAAGCAAAGGTTATGTGTTTTTGTGGCATATATAAAATGAAATAGTACACTGGTCATATAATTTTCCTTAAACACATTTTTTAAATATAATTATGTACGTAGATGTAGTTGGAGGACATAATTGATTTTGCACTTACTTGTAAAATATGTATTTATTATTACTTTTTTTTTTTAGTTAAGTATTTTAAAGATTAAAATGTCACTTCAGTCTTCTCAAAAAAATTCATGTAACTCACAGCACACAGTAAATGATGAAAAAAGTAGTACATCATTTGTGAGTAAATAAAGAATTAGATTCTCCACCGGGGAAATGATTTCATTTCTGTGCACCTTTGCCAGGTACAGCTGATAGTGTGACCAATAAGACCCAAGCCTAAAACTTGACTCTATGTAAAATCAAGATTATGGCAATGCAATCTTGACTAATGTGGAATATAGTGAGTAATGCTGCATATCTATAAATATAATCCCCTCTCTGAAGAGAAAGAGTACTTAAAGTTGTATCTGGTTGTTCAGATTTTGGTTCACTGGAAATGAAAGCATTCTCATGATCCATAACACTTGCTGCTGGCTCAGGAAAGGACTGAGATGCTCTTTTTCAGTGTGACACTTTAAAAAGAAAATATGTTTTCACATTGTAATCTAAGGCTTCTAAATGTTTAGTGTTTCAGTGGGTCATGGAATCATATTGCCCTCAGGTGTCATAAGTCTTTAAAAAGTTGCTGTGCTCCACTACTTTAATAGCTAAATAATTCTCAAAGGTCTTTGGGATCTAATACAGAAAAGAAAGTAGTATTTATTTCAAAATTTGTTTTCTCATATGCCTACAGTTAGGTGGTAAAACAGACAATAAGGCTGCACTGTAATAATTTTATGCAGTCAGACAACTTATGTATGGACACATGGTCTTTGACAAGATGGTCAATAGGCATTAATTAGGCTATGCCTACATGACGGGTTTGAGCAGTGTTTGAACAATAAGCTTCTTAGCTTGGAAGTAGGTAGCCATTACTGTGTTTAAATTAGGAAATACCTGGGTATTTTCAAACATAGCTCTTAGACCATCTCTGTAACTGGTTTCCTCTTTTAGCTAAAAAGTGATGGCTAACAGCCAGTTTGTGATAAGTCTTACATGGTGCTGTCTGATCTGACTGTCAAAGACTGCTATATCAGACAGAATTTTTTGATATGACAGCTTGAGAATGAACCTCCTTTAATCTGTCTTCTGAAGCTGAACTACTGTGTAGGTTAGAAATCATAGATCTGGAAGACAACAATCAAAGTTTACTGCACTCAGCCAAGAATCAGGAAATCTAGACTTGTAATACTTTTTTCTTGTAGAGGACTAGCCTCTTTTAGCCAACTTCAGAGATTAGGTAATACTTGAAAAGTTGTTAATGAGTCACTCATTAGGATTTTACACCCTATAATCCACTTAAATTACTGTTTAGGCTAGAAGAAGATGGTCCTTAGGCACTATCACCCATTTTTAAAGAAACTTAATTTTAGATATCAACATTTGAAGTACAATATGATGAAGATCAATATGATCATGAATAACAGGACCTGGCCCAGAGTATACACATATTTATCTTGGTGTTCAGAATTCTGTTTATAATTACATTATCCCAACTTGCTGTAATCAAAGTTGCTTTATATGTATATGCTAATACATCCTATTTCATGGTTCATGTGTTTTTCTTAAGATTATGTCTAGATATTTTGGGTAAAATTTAAAAATTTTAATTGGATATTATTAGGTCCTCTCCTCCTCCATTTTTATCTCTGGAACATAATTTCAATTGAAAAAAATTCCACAACAAACCTGGGTTTTAGTGGTTCAAATATTGAAGTGAGCTGTGTTTGAAAACAGCTAACCTCCTAACACCATTGCCAAAAAAAACAAAACAAAACAAAAAAAACCCCCAACAACCAACCACCAAAAAAAACCAAAAAAAACAAACCAAAAAACAGAGCCTTTAATTGTTCAGGTCTGGAAAGAGATTTTCTTCAATATTCAAAATAGGGAAAGTACCACTTATCCATTACTACCCATCTTGAAGGAATAGAAATGAACATACTTGAAAATTGAGTATTTGATAGGTATTGATCAGAAGTATTAGAGTAGAACTGAGAAAACCTACCTTCCTCTAAATAAACCGAAGCAACATAACAGAATTATTTCCTTTGACTGTCAGTAGACATTTAAGTGATCTGAAAAACAACCAGAAATAGTAGGTTCTTTTAGAAGCAATGTTACCAATGAATGAAATAAATAATCACAACAGTAATTTGTCCTCAAGTGCTACAAAAGCTGACATGAAAATATCTTTCTTGAAGCCTTTCAGCATAATGAACTTCTTGGGGAATACTCCCAGAGATGTTCCTACAAGCAAAAAGAAAATTCTGCTTCCAGCAAGTTACTGTCGTCCTAGTACATTTGTGAACACTTCAAAAGACCTATTTACAAATTAAGTAAGCACTGACTGTGGATGCTCCAGTACATGTTGAAAAGCAAAAAGTAGGAGGTAGCAAGGGAATTTCTTGACCTTTTGTTGTTTTATTTTTTAGCTGTTATAAGAGAAAAAATAAACTCAATAATCAGAAAAAAATCAGCAAATCTCCTATGTCTGGAGAAGCCAAACAACAATATTCAAACAAATTAAAATATAAAAATATAATTAAAGTAGTTGGACTTGCTTTATGAGTTAAAAATATGTATGAGTGATATAGTTTCCCATGACAAGTACCATGAAGTACCTACAGAGAAATTGTCTGAGCACCCAGGGATCAGGTTAGGGAAGCTAAAGCCCTGACAGAATTAAATCTGGTCAGGGACATCAAAGACAACAAGAAAAGCTTCTATAGGTATGTCAGTGATAAAAGGAACACTAGGGAAAATGTGAGCCCTCTCCAGAAGGAAACTGGAGACCTGGTTACCCAGGATACGGAGAAGGCTGAGATACTCAACAACTTCTTTGCCTCAGTCTTCATCACAAGTGCTCAAGTCACACTGTCCAGGTCACAGAAAGTAAAGGCAGGGACTGGGAGAATGAAGAGCTGCCCACTGTAGGAGAAGATCAGGTTCAAGACCATCTGAGGAACCTGAAGGTGCACAAGTCCATGGGACCTGATGAGATGTATCTGTGGGTCCTGAGTGAACTGGCAGATGAAGTTGCTAGGCCACTATCCATCATATTTGAGAAGTTCTGGCGGTCCAGTGAAGTTCCCACTAACTGGAAAAGGGGAAAGATAAGCCCCATTTTTAAAAAGGGAAAAAAGGAAGACCCAGGGAACTTCAGCCCATTAGTTTCACTTATATGCCTGTCAAGATCATGGAGCAGATCCTCCTGGAAACTATGCTCATGCACATGAAAAATAAGGAGTTGATTGGTGACAGCCAACATGGCTTCACTAACGGCAAATCGTGCCTGACAGATTTGGTGGCTTTCTCCGATTGGGTTACAGCATTGTTTGATAAGGGAAGAGCAACTGATTTAATGTACCTGGACTTGTGCAAAGCATTTGACACTGTTTTGCATGACATCCTTGTCTCCAAATTGAAGAGACATGGTTTTGATGGATGGACCACTTGGTGGATAAGGAATTGGCTGGATGATCACACTCAAAGAGTTGTGGTCAACAGCTCAATGTCCAAGTGGAAACCAGTGATGAGTAGCATTCCTCAAGGATCTGTATTGGAACCAGCACTGTTTAACATCTTTGTCGGTGACGCAGACAGCGGGATTGAGTGCACCCTCAGCAAGTTTGCTGACAACACCACGCTGTGTAGTGTGGTCAACACATTGGAGGGAAGGGCAGGTTTAGATTAGATATAAGGAAGAAGTTCTTCACTGTGAGGGTGGTGAGGCACTGGAACAGGTTGCCCAGAGAAGTTGTGGATGTCCCCTCTCTGGAAGTGTTTAAGACCAGGTTGAATGGGGCTTTGGGCAGCCTGGTCTAGTGGAGGGTGTCCCTGCCCATGGCAGGGGAGTTGGAACTAGATGGACTTTGAGGTCCCTACCAACCCAAACCATTCTATGATTCTATACTCTGTAACATACATTTGCAATATACACATGATACCCAACATGTATCCTCTAGCTTTTGAACACATCTTCTTATACTTTGCATAGTCTTATAGAGGAACACAGGAAATAGGATTTGAAGGAAGATGTTGGATCATGCCCAGACTCTTTCTGTCTTGGTGATGTCACATGCTTTATATTTAGCTGTGTTTAAAAAATATATCTTTTTGCCTCCACTAATTTTTCAGGGTTGTTCAAGAAATTAAGTTCTGTACCAGTACTTTATTCTGCGCTAAATTTCATTTAAGGTCTATTCATGGTCATTTCCTTTAAGTTAAAATAGCTGTTCTCCCTATAAAGCAGTTACCTCTCTTCTCTTCCTTCTCCTCCAGGCAACACATTTAATAAAATCCATCTTTTCTACCCTAAGATTTTATTCAATTTGGCTTTATAGAACACAAGCCTTTTTGCTTTAAAGCCTTGCTTGCTGAGATGGAATTGCCCAGGTCACTTCTTTTCCCGTTCTTTTATTTGTCTAGAGCAATGGTGGCTATTTTGTAATCATGTTATATTGCCATGAGTTTGATTCTTAATTACCACACTTCAATTCTTAAAATATTCTGTAACAAAGAATCTGTTTTCTCTGACTAGAATGAGTTAAATAGTGACATATACTACTGAAGTATAATATGTGAAATAAGGACATAGCCTTATCATGGATGACACGACAGTCCATTCTTTGGCTAAAATTGCATTCATAGTCTCTGCTTACTTTATTATAAATCTGCATTTTTTAAAGAGTTTTGACTCACTATAGCTGAAACAGAAGGGTTTGAAAACTTTATAAGAACAAGCTCTGCATGAGTCTACAGTCAACAGTCAAGTCTCCAATTGCATTAAGTAGAAATAGTTGATAGACTGTTGTAAATCTCCAAAGCAGAAGGAAAAAGCAGACGACGTCTTTGGTATAATCCTAATTCATTTGAAATTACTTTGATGTGAAGTCAGTTTCCACACTGGATGGTAAATTTCACATAAGCAGTTGATATTGAATGTGAACAGCATTTAGGCAGATCTATTAATTGCATATTCTACAGTGTCTCACAAATATATGACTTTAATTATTCTCAGACAAATTCTTAGCTACAGAAAATAACTAATATTTACAGTGTATTAAACACTATTTGTCATGAAGGAGTCAGATAGAGTACGTTGTGGGTAATGGCATCTTTGTTCAGGAAAGAGAGTCAATCAATCTCCACTCCTAACATCACATTTTGAGATAGAGTGAAATATGAAAATAACTTGGCTCACAACACCACCTAAAATACTTTACATAAGAAAGTTGTTTTTCCTGAGATTTAAAAATAAAAATAATAAAAAAAAATTGCTATTCAGTTTGATAACGTTTCCTGTTTATTTTTCTAACATGCTCATCAGAAAGGCTCAAACTAATAAGAAATCCTGATTCATTTGCAGTTCATGTAAGTTTACCTACTCAGTGCTGAAGCACTGGATTTTATCCCAGTTTCACTGTAGAGTACATCAATCCCCCTTTTCCCTATTTTACAATTAATTTTGTTATAAACTGAAATAAATTAGATCTGCATGAGACAGCAAATACTTGGTGGGAGAATAAAAAAATACCTTTGTTTTCTAGAACTGACAATGCAAGTGATAAGTCTATTTTCATAACAGGCTAAGAAACTTAGCTGCTAGCAGAAACAAACAAACAAACAAAATTTTCTATTGTATAGCACTATAATTACTTAAATTAGCATTTCAATTTCAATAAGGATTTTGCCTTTATTACATTATAAACTACTATGTCCTGCAGTGTCACCCCTGAGGTAAAGAGTGTTAAATATACAGCTATATTAATAAAATAATGCATGTGTAATAGTCCTTGTAATTAGAATACTGCCTCTTTAATATCAAGAAAATTATTTTATGAAGTTTAAAGCTTTCAGAAAACTCAACAATAAATTTGGTAAATATTTCAGAATCTAATGCAAAAAAATAAAAAAAAAAAGAAAGAAAAGCAGTTAATCATATTTGGAAAATCAAGTTCTTAAAATCATAATGCAATTTTCACATATTTATATGGCTGAGCCATCATAAAATACAGAAATCTGAATTAAAGCTCCTCAGTTACTGAAAAATAAGACCTGAAGAGGTAACATAAACAGTCTTTTTTAAAGTTGTATAGACAAATAACTTCATATTGGCAGTTTCCTTTTTTTAACAGCTACTTTGACTAGGTAATTGATTAAAAAATTATATTGTTTCCCTCAGTGACCTCTTTAAATGTCTAAACACACAGCAACTTGCTTAATTTGTTTCTTAACATTTCTTATTTAATATTAAATAGTTTATTAATCATCACTGCAACTCATGTAGAAATCAATGATTGTTTTTATGTTCCTTGTTGAATATCTTTTTTTTCTTTTTTTTTTTTTTTTCCTAGGGAAGTATTTGAATTAATGGAAATACTTTGTTACAGTTGTTTTTCAAGTTATAATTTTTTTTGAAAAAGAAAGGGAAGAAAAAAATGGTTGTACATGATCAAAAGAACTTGAAAGCCGAATCTTTTCAGCATTTGTAGCTTGATCTTATAAGCTGTACCAGACGTCTTTTGCCTTACCCTTGTGAGTAATCTCATTGAACTCCAGGACTTTTCTCATGATAAAGCATTTGCAGAACTGGCCCTGAGATAGTACAGGAAATTAAAGATTCATAGAATTGCTCATAATGGAAGTTATAATGCACTTTCATCATATCTTTGTGGTAAGTGACTTTGCTGACTGTGTTCCTGGCATTGCAGCATTTATTATGCTTTTTTTTCGTTTCCCTGTGGTTGAGATCTGTTATCTGATTTTACATGGGACTGAAAACCATTTTCTAACAAATGTGAAGTTTAAAAAAGATAATGTCTGACAATAATTTTTATATGCTTTAGGAAACTTATCTCTCCCCACAGACAGAGTCGCTATCTAGACTTTAGTAACCCACAAATCCAGTATTTGATATGGAGCATTTCTCTGCTTGCATAGTTATAGTCTTACTTATTTGGTTGTCATTACAAAGGGTAGCAGCAATTTGTCGTTGCTATTGTTGTACAGAAGATGATCACAAATCTTTTTAACATAACTTCTTCAGTCTCATCAACCAGCATGGGAGCCCTGTTAGTGCTGGAAACCTGACAGCCTTGATGAGTATTCCTGCTGCTTGTGTTTTATGATTGGCATGTACTCTCATTTGGCATCACTCATAGAACATTTGGGTGTTGCTTGAACTCTTTTCGGAAATGGTGCCTCATTTTTCAAATGGGTTTATTCTGTGTTTCTATGTCATTTACAACTAATATTTTACTGACATCTAATTTAACATAAAAGGAAAAATATTTCATTAGCTCCCACTTGGAAACCTTCAGTTTGAGTCCCCTAAGTTCCTAGTCTGACAGTAAATAGACTTTTTAAGGAAAGCATTTACAAGGAATTTGTTTGCCTGTATTAACTGTCACTTGTGAAGATGAGATTCTGTTGAGAAAATTGTGTTTAATTCAGTTCTCTGATTAAATATTGACAAGACATTTGACATTATGTTATTTGACATATCTTTAGTGCAGTGAGTTTCTCTGTAGTAGCATACACTCTGAAAGACCAGTGCTCTTTAAAGCAGTGGAAAAGCTTTTGGGTTCAGACTCATAAAGGGACTCTCCTATTAAAGGACTTGGACACATAACTGCTCTTTGTCTGAAAGAGAAACAAAGCCATGTAAGGATAATCTGGGAACAAGATACACTTGGGTTTACAAAGGCTCTTAACAAGCTTCTCACATAGAGCTTTTAAGGAAGTTAAGACAGCATAGGATAAAAGGACAAGTACTTGCATGGATAAATAATTAGCTGTAAGACAGGTAACATGACAGGAGTAAATTATTATTTTTTGCAATGGAGAATGCTCCCCGGCAAAATTCTGTGGGGTCTATGCGATGACTTGTGCTGTTTAAGATATTGACAAGTGATGTGGAAAAAGAAAAATGAGAAATACTGCTGATGACATAGGACTATTCAAGATAGCAATAATGACAGCATACTCGTGGAAGAACTGTGAAGGACATTATAAGACTGAGTGACCAGGATGAAAAATTATCAGAGAAATTCAGTGTAAATAAAAATGATGTACCTGCTGAAAAACAATCCCAATGTCACATATAAAGTGATGGACTCTGACCTGACTGCTGCCATACAGGAGAAGTAAGATGGGATTAAAATAGTTTATGAAATTGTCACTGTTTGGTAGTGGTTGGAAAAAAAAAAAA
>VXBL01002078.1:21579-37046 GCA_013400195.1 Aramus guarauna | reverse complement strand
CCATCTTGGAGCCGGCTGGCATTGGCTCTATCAGACACAGGGGAAGCTTCTAGCAGCTTCTCACAGAAGCCACCCCTGTAGCCCCCCTGCTACCAAAACCTTGCAACGCAAACCTAATGCAAAAAAGTAATGGTGTCAGACTGGAATTACAGAGAAGTTATAAATTATAAGATGTAAACAAAAATAATAATATTTTTAAAATGAAATATTTTTTATGACATTTCCTAATGTGCTGTACTCTCCTGTAAATGAGTTTCGATATGCCAAAATGAGTAGAAATTAATTGATTTGTATTAATTTTGAATCCAGACTTTTTTGATACAAACATCTTAAACATTGTACAGCAAATAATTCATCATGAGTTTCTGACGCAATCATTCGTAGCACTTTTTTCTAAAGACTACTGCTTCTGCGAAAATGAGTTTATGCTGACGGACATAGCAATATTTTGCTTAGAAATACTGTTTTAAGGATTTTGTGTCTGTAGGTATAAGGTACGAATGAAGTTTTTGGTACAATAAAAAAATATTAATAATTATTGATTGATGATTTCTCTGTAAATTACATTACTTTTCTTCTTTCTCCATGCCCACAAGCAGATCTTGCTATTCTCAAGGGTTCCAGCTAATTGAATTTATTTGACCATTAACTCTTTTTTACTTTAAGAACTGACAGAAACATTATCTGTGACTATTCAATATTTACACTAGAAACTATCATTCTGTTGGTTAACTTCCAGTGCTCAAATAAAAAAATAAAAAAAATAAAAAAAAAAGCATTTTGGTCTATATGCTCAAATTCTATACTAAACACCTTTTCCCTTTTACAGGTGAAATAGCAATACAAGGAGAAGTAGCAGAAAAAAAATAAATAGGACCTCAATAGTTGTGGAAAATGTAAAGAGCTTCCTGAGAGACTGTTATTCATAAAACTTAAAATAATGTAAGATTCATCGGCTGTATGCAAGTTAAATTTAAATAATCTGATCAGATTCACAGGGAGTAATTGCATACATGATTCTAGCTGTGAATGGTACAATCACATTTTGGCCCACACCAGTTTCTTCCCATCACAAAAATTATCTTCTTTGTGGCTTCTCTGCCTTAGTAATAAAGAATGAAAAATTTTGGGAACATCATTTCCCTTGACATTTGCTGCTTTGACTGAGCAAACCATCTAGGCAGTTGTATTCTGCTTAAGGCCATTTGTATTTAAGATAGAATGGTATGTAGCTTGCAAGGTGTGTTTAATAAACTGAACAGAACTCTCAGTGGGCACAATTACTACAATTCATAGAACATAGCAGGAGGAAGACATGATGTTACATTTCTTTGTTAGGTGCAGAATTTACCCTGAAAGTGGGAGAAACGAGCTTTATTTGCTTTAGGTAACTAAATTGAGAGCTCCCACATATGCCGCTCACCAGCTGATAAATATTCAGATAAGACTGCTCCTTGTTCAATTCCAGCTGTTAAAATTGGTCCACTGTCTGCAAAACACCCACAGGGGTATAAGAGAAATTTTGAAAGTAAAACAATCTTTCTTGCACTTTGCTTGATACTTTTCATTTTGCACAGCATTTGGACTACTCTCCTAGGACCTATATGAGATTTTTTTGATCAGATAGATTTTCTAATTTGTTGGCGAGATTTTTGTTTCCCAATATTGTGCTTGAAGAAACCAGGGAAAATCATAGACATTGCTTTTAAGTGCCTAATCCTTAGGCAAACAAGATCTCACTCTGAAGGTTTAAGAAGGTGTATACAGACCTTTGCTAACATCTAGGGAACGCAGACTATTTATTCAGAAGGATGCAAAAAGTTAGGTGCCTAAACCAGGCTGACTTGCACTCCATCAACATCAGATGTTTGTGCGTATATGTGTTCACATGTGCCCCTATAGCTACATATATATGTATAAAGGCCATTTTTCTACATGTTGATAATGTCTCTAAAATTCTAAATTAGGAAATTTTCAAGGTTCTTTTGCCTTTTATGATCAGCTTCCCAGTAATCACATAACCCTGCTGGCATGGCTGATTTAAAATAATTCCTTTTCAAGAAAGAAAGACAGTAACATTGAATAAAAATATGCAATAGAAAAATGGTCCTTTATGCCAAAATAATTTCTCACAAGATGCACTTCCTCTAGTGTCTGCAGTTCTTGACATATCCATCCCCCTTCATCACTATCTCTCTCTACTTACCTTGGCTCAGCAATTCTACCTGAATATAGGTTTCTAAATGAAAAATAATTGATCATACTGTTACCTTTTATTGCTGTTTGTTTCATGCTACTATTCCAAGTACAGTGAACTTCTGATTTTTTTGCTTGTAGTTTTCACCAAGATATCATTTTATTTTGTATTAGATGTAGGTTGCAAGTTTATGGCAGCAGGGAGCTGCAGGGATGGCCTCTGTGAGTAGAGGTCAGTGGCTGCCACATGCTGGACACAGCCAGTTCCAGCTGGCTCCACAATGGACCCACTCCAGGACACAGCTGAGCCCATCAGCCAAGTTGGTGACACCTCTGAGCAAACCTATTTAAGACAGGGCAAAATGCTGCACAGGCATTAAGGAGTGAGGAAAAAAAAAAAGGGAGAAACAGCCCTGAGACCATCACAGTCAGAGAAGAAGGAGGGATAGGAGGTGCTGCAGGCACTGGAAAAAGGAATTCCCCTGAAGCCCATGGAGAGAACCACACTAGTGCAGATAATCACATTGTAGCCCACATCATGGAGGACTGCACACTGGAGCAAGTGTAAATTTCCTGAAGGAACTATGGTCTACTGAAAACCCACACTGGGGCAGATTCTTCTGACAGGAACTGTAGCCCATGGAGGACCTACTCTGGAGCAGGTTTATCTTAAAGGTTTGAAGCCCATGGAGAGGAACCATAGAGGAACTGGGCAAATGTGTAAAAAGGAAGGAGCAGCAGAGAGTAACTGTTGTGGACTGACCACAACCTTCTGCTCCTCATAACCCCTGCCCCTCTTAGCAGAGGGTAGATAGAAGAGTTGGAAATGAAGGATTGAAATTAAGTTGGGGAAAATGTCAGGGAGGGCATAGGGGAGACATGACAGATGTGTTTTAGTTTTGGTTTTGGTTCCAAGCATCCAGATCTATTTTAATCAACAATAAATTAAATTAATTTTCCCTATGTTGAGTCTCTTCTTCCCATAATGGTAACTGCTAAGTGATCTTCTCTCTTTATTTTGACCCATGAGTTTTTCAATCTTATCTTCTCTCCCTGTCCTGTTAAGGAGGGGGAGCGAGAAAGAAGCTGGAAGGGGGTCTGGCAGCCAGTCAAGGTTAATTCACTGTATATTTCAATCTCTATTTCAATACTAACTTTTAATACTACTCAGAGTATTCATTCTATGTCAGGAGTTTGATCCTTCAGATCTGGTTTTATCATGCCACTATAAACACTTTCAAATGAAGGTCCCAACTTATGAGAGACATAGGGATGTTCACATGATCCTTCAGTTTTTAATCTGAATAGCACAAAAGCAATTTGTTCTGTAAACTTTGAATTGTTTCTGTTAGCAATACCTCTAGTAATTATTTGCTGAGAATTTCAGCTGCCAAACTTGAAATATTTTTATGATTATTTTTTAAGTGAATGGAAGGCATTAAGCAAAAAAAATTGTTAGGAACTACTGTTTCTCAATATTAATATACTCTGTCCTTGCTTAGTTTAAATGATACATGGAGATAATAAACAAAAGGAAGGACATATTTGCAAAACCATACTTCAAGTTCAAGGAGTAAAATTGGGAGAAACAAAAGCCACATGTGATATTTTAATGTTTACACTCTTGTAGAGAATTTTCATTCTCTTAGCACTGTGGTGCCTGAGGTCCCAGTGTACAGACCAGGCTTCCTGGTCGACATTGTGGTGTCTGAAGAGATACACATATGAGAAGCATATTATTTCTTTAAAACATTGATGTCTCATCTTGCTATAGTGGAGAAAATTAGCTGCAAACAAGCAAAATGGTGCAACTGATAGAAACACTAAACAATTAAAGTCAGAAGGGACATCTGGAGACTGGCCAGTCCAAACACTTGCTCAAAGTGGAGTCACATTGAGCAACTTGCTCAGGGCTGTTTTCAATCAAGTTTGGCATGTCTCCAAGGATAGAGTCTCCACAATCTCTCTAGGCAGACTCTTCCAGTGTTTAAACATCCTTACAGTAAAAAAGGGTGCTTTTAAAGGTTTTGTTGGAATTTCCTGTACTTATTTATCAAATTAGTTTGATAAAATATGGTGATTTGTAGTTTATTTTGTGAGCATTCAAGTAGTTTCTGAATAATTGTGTAAATCTCTGTATATGCTTGTAAATGTTACAAGTGACAATCAGTCCTACAGTGTTGGTTATCCATAGTATTATTTGTGATTCCTGTGTTATAAAAGTAGTTGTGATTTATACCCCTCAAAAGAGAGAAACTAATGGTGGAAATCCCCAAGTATACAGTTCATGAACACTTAGACTGAAATGTGTTTGCAGTAGCATTCAGAAAATACCTATAAATAACAAATATCACTCGGAAATCCAGTCTGGGTAGGCATTGAAACTCATAAATGACAGCATTTCTAAAAGTATTGTTTATAAAGAGACTTAACCCTTACAACTTACCTCTCTTGTGGACATTTGCTGCCCTGGACAATAATAAATAATTGATTTCACAGTTAAGCACACAGAGCCTAAGTATAAATTCTTTACTTGTTGGACAAGCCCCAGCTGACAACCTCAAATTATCTGTTTATGGCAAGAAAATAAGTATCAATGGATATGGGAATCCTCATTCACATTGAAAAGAATTTTACATTTTTTCTACTGCTCAGGTTTTGAAACACACTTGTAATTATACTTGCAAATACACAGTAAACTTTAATGGTAGTAAATACACTAATCCAAAGAACATGCGGAGTAGTAGTACACTGTAAATCAATTAACTAAAGTTTAATCTTTCATTTACAATATCCCAATATGTAGCTATGGAGCTCATGAAGAATAGAAATGGTCTGAATAAAACATTTTGGAAAGTTTTCTTATGGTAATACTTGAAT
This sequence comes from Aramus guarauna, assembly GCA_013400195.1. Taxonomy (NCBI): domain Eukaryota; kingdom Metazoa; phylum Chordata; class Aves; order Gruiformes; family Aramidae; genus Aramus; species Aramus guarauna. The sequence continues at coordinate 31,970 of VXBL01002078.1, read as the reverse complement.
TCCAGTATGAATATGTAAATGAAGGAATGTCTGTGAGACAGCTCATCAATTTTGACCTGTTAGTATTTATAAATTTTAAATCACTTGTTCTTTCTAAAACATAATTTCAAATTCTGTGTAATTTTGCCTTTAATATGCCCAGTCGCAGCATCTTTAAAAACATCCTTTTTGTGATTTGAGTGGCAAAACTAATTATCAACTCCATACTGAAATTAATCTGGGTTTTTTTATCATATTGTGATTTTGTAGCAGAAAAATCTCTCTAAATTTAAAATTTAAAACACCTTTTTTTTTACCTAATCACCAATACTTGTGATCTTCACAAACTTGTTTTAAAAAAGAAAAAATATAATTTTGAGTATTGATATCTCAAAATATTCTGCTGTTCATTTACTAAAAAATATAAGCAAAAATTTATACCTGATTGGATCTGAAATAATTGAGGAAATTTTGAATAATATTTAAAATTTTATATTAATCATAGAATCATAAAATGGTTTGGGTTGGAAGGGACCTTTAAAGTTCATCTAGTTCCACCCCCCAGCCATGGGCAGGGACACCCTCCACTAGACCACGTTGCCCAGACCCCATCCAACCTGGCCTTGAAGACTCACAGGGAGGGGGCATCCACAGCTTTTCTGGGCAACCTGTCCCAGTGCCTCACCACCCTCATAGTAAAGAATTTTTCCCTACTATCTAATTCTACCCTTTTTTAGTTTAATAATTCATATTTCCTTTAAAATTTATAAATTTTTTTGCAACAAATTCAAAGGCAAACTGTTTGTGTTTCTTCATTCTCCCAGTCCCTGCCTTTGCTTCTGAGGCTTGAACAATGTGGCTACAGCATTTGGCAGTGAAGACTGAGGCAAAAAAAGTCTTTGAGTACCTCAGCCTTCTCCATAGCCTGAGTAACCTGGGTAATCCGTTTCATTCCTGAGAGGGCCCACATTTTCCCTAGTCTTCTTTTTATCACTGACTTACCTACAGAAGCTTACCTACAGATGCCCTTGACATCCGTGGCCAGGTTTAATTCTATCAGGCCTTTAGCTTTCCTAACCTGATCCCTAACTGCTCAAACAATTGCTTTGTATTCCTCCCAGGCTACCTAGCCTTGCTTCCAGCCTCTGTAGGCTTCTTTTTTGTGTTTGAGTTTGCCCAGGAGCTCCTTGTTCATCTATGCAGGCCTCCAGGCATTTTTGCCTGACTTCCTCCTTGTTGGGATGCATTGCTCCTGAGCTTGGAGGAGGTGATCCTTGAATACTAACCACTGTCTTAGGCCCCTCTTCTTTCCAGGGATTTGTCCCATAGTACTCTACCAAGCAAGTCCCTGAAGAGGCCAAAGCCTGCTCTCCTGGAGTCCAGGGTAGTGAGCTTGCTATGTGCCCTCCTTGCTGCCCTATGGACCTTGAATTCCACCATATCATGGTCAATGCAGCCAAGGCTGCCCTTGAGCTTCACATTCCCCACCAGCCTCTCCTTGTTAGTGAGAACAAGGTTCAGCATGGCATTGGCTCCTCTGTCACTTGAAGGAGGAAGTTACCATCAATGTATTCCAGGATCCTCCTGGATTGCTTATGCCCTGCTGTATTGTTCCTCCGACGGATATCAGGGTGGCTGAAGTCCCCCTTGAGGATTAGGGCTTATGAACGTGAGGGTGTTCCTATCTGTCTACAGAAGGTCTCATTCATTTGGTCTTCCTGGTGAGGCAGCTTGTAGCAGACTCCTATTGTAATGTCCTCTATCCCTGCTCTCCCTTTAATCCTAACCCATAAGCTCTCAGTCAGGTCCTCATGCATCCCCAAGCAGAGCTCCATGCACTCCAGCCAGTCATTGACATAGAGGGTGACACGCCCTCTTCATCTTCCCTGCCTGTCATTTCCAAACAGCCTGTACCCTTCCATTCCAACAGTCCAGTCACAGAAGCCACCCCACCAGGTCTCTGCAATGCTAATGAGATTGTAGCCTTCCAGGCATGTGCACGTCTCCAACTCCTCTTGTTTATTCCCCGTGCCACATGCACTTGCATAGAGGCATTTAAGTTGTGCCCCTGATGAAGGTGACTTACTGGCTGGTGTGGCTGGAATTCCTTTGAGTACTTCTCCAGTGTTTCCCTGTTGGTTTCTGTTACCTCAGGAGACCCTGGCTCATCTCTGTAAGACTTCAAGTGTGCTGCAGTATATCTAGCAAGTCTTCAAGCAACAGACTGAGGACCCTCACTAGCATGTTGTCCTTCTAACCTTGGCATCTCATCCCATAGTTTGTCACAGGCAAGCCTGATATTATCCCCTTCCCCCTTCAAGCCTAGTTTAACGCTTTGTCAATGAGCCCCACAAGCTCCTGGGCAATGACCCTCTTTCCCCTTTAAGACAGGTGAATGCCATCTGATGGCAGCAATCCTGGTGCTGTGTAGGCCAACTCATTGTCAAAAAAACCAAAATTGTGACCGTGACACCAGCCATGGAGCCATGTATTGATAGACTGCATCGATCTGTTTCTTGCAATGTCACTGTCTGCAACTGGAAGGACAGAGGAAAAAATAACCTGTGTACCAGATTCCCTCAGCAACTGTCCCAAGGCCCTGAAGTCTCTTTTGATCACTCTTGGACTATGCATTGTGGTTTCATTGCCACCCACACGGAGGAGCAGTAGTGGGTACTAGTTCGACTGCTGTACCAGGCTAGGAAGTTTCCTGGTGATGTCCTTAACCCAGGCCTCCAGGGAGGCAGCAGACTTCCCTAAGAGGAGGGTCTTTCTGGCATACTGGACGCTCTGTTCCTCTCAGAAGGGGCCTACAACTATAATCTGCATTTTCTTCCTCATGGAGGTGGTCACGATACATGGAGTGGGCCTTTCTGAACTTGGCGACACCTCTGGTGTAGATGGACTGTCATCTGTGTCCTCCATGGACTGCCCTTCCACATCCAGAGCCTCATATCTGCTGTACGGAGGCACCTGGGAGGGTGAGATGGGCATGGAGGAGGTTCACCTGCCACCCTGAGTGTGGACTTGCTTCCATTCACTCCTTTCTTTTAAGCTACTGTCTTCATCCTGGCAGGAGGAGGATACAGGGACCCCTTGATCTTGGTTCTTGTCTGATGGCTGTCCCTGTTTCTGTCTCAGGGAGGGCAGAGCATGGCTCCACCAGCCTCTCTCTTTCTCAGCCTCCCTGATGCTCCTTAACCTTTCTACTTCCTCCTGTAGCTCTGCCTCCAGGCTGAGCAGATCATCCACCTGGTCACACCTCACACAGCTGTTCTCACCACTGCCATCCATTCCCAGTGACAGACTCTGGCACTCCCTGCAGCCTGACACCTGGGTGGCTGTGAGTTTTTGTGGCAGCTTTGTCTGGGTGGCCACATCCCTTCTGGTGAGTGCAGAGGTCAGAGCTTTCTGCCAGGTGGATGTCATAGCTAAGCTCCTTCGGAGAAAGTGATGACCACCAATGGAACTCACCTCTGGAGCTGTGTTAGAAACTGTTGAAAGGCTACAAATACCCTGTTTTGTCTCACAGGGCGCTGTCAAAGACTGCTGAAGAGCCACAAGTACCCTGCTTTGTCTCAAGCAACTCATGGTTGCCCCTGGCGCTGTGGAGGTGTGGGAGGCAGTGTGGGTGCTGCCGAGGTGGGGCAGTGAGCTGCCTCCCCCTACCTCTGGAAACCTTCCAGAGGCTACTTTGGGCATGTGCCGGACACCTGGGACCCCAGAGGAGCCCCCCAACCTAATTTCAGAACTCTCTGGATTATCAAACTGCGCAGATGTGAACCCCTCAACCTTCCCGAATAATGGACTGTGCAGGGGCAAAACATCTGCATATTACCACCCCGAGGGTGGGTGCTGAGGGGCAGAACAGAATAAAGGCGAGCACGTGAGCAACACTGTTGTTGACCCACCACCTGCAGACCAGGACCAAGACCTGCTGACTAAGATGCTATTCCTATGACGACATTCCGTGAATCCAGGGGTGGTGATACCTTGTCCTGGCTCTGGCTAGGATAGAGTTAATTTCCCAAGGAGCCAGGCCAGGTGAGCCAGGCTGGCCGGGGGCTATTCCATACCCTGTGACGCCATGCTCACCATAACAGGGGGCTGGGCGGGGAGGGGCGGGTTCAGCGTGGCTCCGGGGCGGGCTGAGGGTCCGGTCGGCCATGGGATCGGTAAACTGTTTTCTGTTATCACTCATTGTGTATCTCTGTTATCAGCACTGTTGTTGATTGTTTTCCTCTCCCTTGCTGTCCCAGTAAACTGTCCTTACCGCAACCCACGAGGCTTTTGCCTTTGTTTGTCCGGTCTCCTCCCCCCCCCGCCGGGGAGGGGTGAGCGAGCGGCTGCGTGGTGCTCGGCTGGGCCTAAACCACGTCATACCTGTTCTATCTTCTCTTCTTCTTCTCTTCCTTCTGTTCTCCTCCTTTCCTCTGGAGAAATTTATGCGTTATAAAACCGGTTGTTGCCTTTGCCAGACCAATTCGCCAAGTGTCGGTTGCACTTGTTAGTGCCAAGTGTTTCACCCGTCACCCGCGCAGTTGCCAGTTGATGCCTAGCCCGCATATCGTTAATAAAACTGTTACATTGTTCCTCTGCGTCATTACTGTGGCTCGTTCAATTCGCGGCTCCACGGGGCAGGACTCGCACCTTTGGGGGACACATTCACCTCCCTCGCAGCGCACGGAGCGGGACGAGGCCAGCTGGCAGAGGGCCTAGCCCTCCCACAAACCGCCGTGCCACAGCATGCTTGCAGGGCCCTGGCTCACTCGCCTTCTCCAGGCCGCGTTTCATAGGCGCGGGGCTGGCCCTCGTCGCTCTGGCAATGCCCAAGCCTTGTCAGCGGCTCCCGCGAGAGCTGCTGGATCCTTATGTTAAAGCGAAGTCATAAATGCATAAAATGCAATTGTTTTATTAATGCTACATCCATTAAGTAAATGTAATTCAATACACCCATTTTTACTAACTTTTGTTTCTTGAAATAGTGCAAAACAATACCTGCATCTTAAGTACTGCTTGAGTTAAAAAATCCTTGTGAAAACGAGAGCTAGTGAGTTGTGAACTAAAATGCATGTGAACAAAAAAGACTTAAATATTTCAGCTGAGTCATATAATTTTGTCTACTTTTTCCATTTTGGTAAAGAATTCAGGGAATTCTGTGTTGAGCTTACTTTTCACATATGAAATACAGTCTCAATCCATCCTCCGTAATAGACTTATTTTTTTTTAATCCAAAGTTCAGTAATGTACTTTAAGTATTTGACTGTGTATTTTAAATGGATGACATACTGTTCTCAGAGCTTTATTCAGTTTTCTGTATGTTTTCAATGACTTGTTTTGAGAAGTAAATTTATTCTCTACTGATAAGCCTGAGATGAGCAAAAGTAAACTGCAAATTGTAACTGCATATTTGTAATATCAGGCTCTTCACCTAAATGCTAACCTGGTTTTGGCTTGGGATAGAATTAATTTTCTTCATAGTAGCTTGTATGGTGCTATGTTTTGTATTTGTGACCAAAACAGGGTTACTAAGAGGGGTGTTTTAACTGTTGCTGAGCAGTGCTTACACCGAGCCAAGGCCTTTTCTGCTCCTCACACCACCCCACCAGCGAGTAGGCTGGGGGTGCACAAGGAGTTGGGAGGGGACACAGCTGGGACAGCTGACCTCAACTGACCAAAGGGATATTCCATACCATGTGATGATGTGCTCAGCAATAAAACTGTGTGTGTGTAAGCAATATGACGTGGTGTTTTCTTGGGGACTGGCTGGGTATTGGTCAGCTGGCAGTGAGCAATTGTGAGGTTTTTGTATAATTTGTTTTCTTGGATTTGTTTTGATTTGGTTTTGAGAGGGTAGGGTTATTAAACTGAATGAGTGAGTGGCTGTGTTATGTTTAGCTGCCTACCAGGGTGAAACCACAACAAGAAAGCATAAAATTTAGTTATGAACAAGAATAAAAATATTTAAAGTGTCATGTTGTCTAAAACTACCAAACTGGTTTGTTAGAATATGTCCAGGAAGGCTTCCTCACACTCCTCATCTACATGAGACTCATCTCTTCCTCAGGATATACATATAGTTGTTTCTCCTATGACATTTGCCATATTCAATATTCTAAGTAAGAAAATGTTTGTGTAAACATTCAGATGGAAGTACAGGAGCCTCTCTACCAGAATTGTGTAGACATTTGGGTTGATTTTTTAGGTAGGTGCAAATAGTGTATTTGAGAGTATTCTTGTGGGCAGAGGATAACCATACCTGCTTTTTCCTGTTTTACAGCATAGAACTGAGATAGGAAAGGTTCATCTTCCTTCTGGAAGCTGAAATAATGAGTAAGTTTTAAATACCATTTTGAGGTGGGTAAAAAAATTCATCAGACCACTGAAGATTGTACTACTCAATTGCCATTTCAATTTCCAGGATAAGCAGCAATATGATTTTATAATATGACTGTGGCCTTATAAAATTCAGGACTGAATACATTTACTTTTCTTTTGGCTTGTTTTCCATACCAGTAATTTTTTGAAACTTTTTTCCTTCTTACTCCAGTCATCTTCAGCTTTAATGAGAAAGGTCCGTGGATGAACATCTGGTAAACAAATTGTCAGCATTGTAAGCATTATTTAAATACTTTTTTCAACAAAATTTGGACATTGTCTTCAGACTTTTTGAATGGCTAGGCTTGCATTAAGATTCCACTGCTGACACCATGTATTGTTTTTTACTTTTTAAACAGCAGCTGCCTGAAATTCTCTGAATACTATAATGTGTATCATTCTGTTCTAAGAGAGCCACTCAGATGAAGTGACACATTTTTTCAAGTCGGTAAAAAAAAATCCTTCCCACATCTCTGTTGTGTAGAGAAATGTATATATGCACTGACATGCAGTGATTGGTGTTTATAGAGAAGAGCTTACCAGATCTTGACTATCAACCACACTATTTAAATCTATCCCTAGAATTCATAAGACATCATAATTTCATTTTATACTTTATTCATTCTGTGAATGACTCCTGCACAGCAACAACTAGGAAATTAATAGTAAAAAATAAATATGAAATAATGAAGTTCACAATATTATTATGCAGAACAGATTAGGGCTTTTTTTTTACAAATTATTGCCAGCCCAGTCAGCAATCCTTTAGAAACAAACACTTTTCAAAGTATATACTATGTTAAAATACTCATTCTGTGCAAAAAGGGAATACACTGGGTATGGGGAGCCCCCAAAACTAAGTAAAATATTGAGGATCTATGCAAAATATTATTAATTCAATTACAACAATATTAATACTTATGCCAAACTACTATAGAGAGAACTCATTGGTAAAACTTCCCTAAAAACTCACACACAAGAAAATCTTTTCTTACCTCAGGGCAGTGAGAAAGACAAGTGGCAAACTAAAGATTTCAGGACAACAGATTTTTGCTTGTTCAGGGATGTAGTAAGCAGTATTTCTTAGGAAATTTTCTACCTTAAAGAGTAAAGGATCCCAGGATACCTGGTCAATTTTTAAAGACAGATTTCTCAAAGCACCAGAACAATCCATATTGATCTCCAAGAAAAGGCCAGCTTTGCTGAATGTGTTTGAGCACAAACAGAGGTGGAAATAGGGACAGGCTACCAAGGAGGGGTACAGGCGCGTCACCTATGTCAGCAAACAAAGAAATGGGAAGACCAGAACTTGTCTAGAGTTCAGATTGGCTGGGGATGTGAAGGGCAACAAGAGGGGATTGTTCAAGAATATCACCAGCAAAACACCCCAACAAAAAACAAACAAGCAAAATGTGGGGCCATTGTTATACATTATAAAGGCAACAGAAAAGGATGAGGCTGTGGTGACCCCCTTCCCCCTCCCCTTTTCTTAGAACTCCTGGTACATGATGTGCACCAACAGGATGTACACTGGTACATGGTGCCACAAGAAGTGCTCATCAGCAAAAGAATAACTTACGTGAGGTTTGTGATTCGACCTTGGAGCACAAGCTGCAAGTCTGAACTCGTGGTCTGATTTCAGATCATAAGCCACAAAACAATTGCATGTAGCTAAGCCAACTCTATAAAAGCTGGCCTTAGAGCAGACCCAGCTGAGGATCTAACTAGTTCAGTGACATCCTCCCAGTCAGGGACATTTGACCTCATGACACTCAGCCACCTTAGTTGCGATCGTGAGTGTTGTTTGTATTGTTACTGTTCTTATTACCATAAAGATTTTATATACTTTTATCCACAAATATCTGTATGAGGTTAGATCTAACATAGTGACTATTAGCAAATATTTAGACACCTAATAAACATTAATTGATTGGCAATCTTGGTGTTTCGTTGGTTTAATTCCTTACTTGCTGGTGCCCAGTGGGTACTATTCTTTCTCCTCCTACTCTCAAACATTGTTTTGTGGATGTTAGTTTGGTATTGTACGTATACCTATTTTGCAAGGTTGAGTGGAAGTAGGATAGTAGAGGAGGAATCTGGGTATTGCACCAAGCTAGTAATCACCTCACTAGAAGGCAGTCTGTATTTGTCTCCTTGGCAGTCTGAACCTTTACCAATGTATAACCCATCAAAGTAGTTGGGTTATGACAGAGGCACTGAAAGCTTTTTTTGCTTCAGTCTTTATTGAATTTATTGTCTCCCAGAGAGCCTAAATTAGGAGCAACGTTTGAGGCGAAAAGGTGTTAAGCACAGAAGAAAAGGGTTGGCTTCACAGAATCATAGTATGGTTTGGGTCAGAAGGGACCTTTAAAGTTTAACTAGTTCCAGCCCCCCTGCTGTGAGAAGGGACATTTTTCACTAGATCAGGGTACTCAAAGCTGCATCCAATCTGACCTTGAACACTTCCAGTGATGGGACATCCACAACTTCTCTGGGCAACCTGTTCCAGTGTCTCACCACCCTCAACATAAAAAAAAAATCCTGCTTATGTCCAGTCTAAATCTACTCTCTTTTGGTTTCAGTTTAAAACCATTACCCCATGTCCTATCACTACAGGCCCTGGTAAAAAGTCTCTTTTCATGTTTCTTATAGGCCCCCTTTAAATATTGGAAGGCTGCAATAAGGTGCTCCTGGAGGCTTCTCTTTTCTAGACTAGACAACCCCAACTCTCTCAGCCTTTCTTCATAGGAGAGTTGTTCCACTCTTCTGAATATTTTTGTGGCTTTCCTCTGGACACGCTTGAACAGGTACATGTCTTTCTTGTACTGGGGATCCCAGAACTGGATATAGTTCTTCAGGTGGGTTCTCATGAGAGCGGAGTAGAAGGGGAGAATCACCTCTCTTCACCTGCTGGCCACACTACTACTTCCGTAGCACAGGAAAGGATTGGCTTTCTGGTTTGTAAAATCTGGGCTGTAAAATCTGACTGCACTGTCAAATTAGGCCCAGATTGGCTTTCTGGGCTGTTCATTGCTGATTTGTATCAAATTTTTTTGTCCACCAGTATCCCCAACTCCTTTTCTGCAGGTCTGGACTCATCACCCAATCTGTACTGATACTGGGATTGCCCTGACCCAGATGCAAGACCTTGTGTTTGGTCTGGTTGAACTCCATGAGCCTCACAGACTTGGGGACTACACAGATAAATAAGATATAGAGAAATCTATGGGACTGGATGGGATGCATCCAGTTATGCTAAGATGGTGAGTTGACTCAATAGAGATGCTGCTCTCTATTAATTTGGGGGGAGGGGAAGGTCTCTGATGACTGGAAAAATGCCAGTGTGATGCCCATCTTCAAAACAGGATAAGAGGGAGGATCTACAGGTCAGTCATCCTCACCTCAAACTGTAGAAATATTATGGAGCAAATCTTCCTGGAAAACATGTCCAACATTTCAGATACATGAAGGACAAGAAGGTGGCTGAGGAGAGCTGACAAAAATTTAGCAAGGGAAAATCAACCTGATTGACATCTATGACTGCTCTGGCTCTGTGGATAAGGGCAAAGCAATGAATGTAATTTACTTTGACTTTACCAGAGCTTTTTATAATATCTCCAGTAGTATCCTCGTAAACAAATTAGGGAAATACAGACTGTCTAGGTGTACTACATAGTGTATAAATAACCAGCTGGACCATTTGACTCAAAAAAGTATTGGTCAACAGTAATGGTTCAAAGACTAACTGGTCACCAGGTACAAAAAGTATTCCTCGGGGATCAATATTGGAGCCTCCATTAACAAGATCAATGGTGAGATGAAAGATAGGGTTACCAAGATCATCTATGACATGACACTGGGAGGAGTGGATAATATTCTAGAGGGTGGGAATTCCATCCAGAGATATTTTGGCACACTGAGGGAATGGAACAATTGGAACTTCATGCATTTAAACAAGCGTAAATGAAAAGCCTTGCACATGACACATTAACCCCATGCAACAGTGCAGGCTGTAACAACCTTGCAGAAAAAAA
>VXBL01002078.1:1647-11852 GCA_013400195.1 Aramus guarauna | reverse complement strand
TTTTTTTTTTTTTTTAAATTTTTTTTTAGGAGGAGGATATGGCTAAGAAAATTCCTAAATTTTCTTTTAGAATACTAATGTTTGGTAATATGATTCACATATGGATATTGTATATAGACTTAAAGAACGAAAAGCACTTTGGCATACTTTATGTTAAGTCACATTTTAAACTTATGGAGGTTTTATTGCTATAACACTAAACTNCTATATACTGTACAAGCACTTCTTCAGATAAATAAATTTGCAATGCTCTCCAAGACTGAATTCAATTCTGAGTTAAACCAAGCCTGCCAATTATTTCCAGCTATCTATTTGATAGACCAGTTCTATTCAATTTAAATTCCATTCTCAACAAAAGTTTTTATGCAACGATACACTCAGAAATTGATACTTTGTGAGAGACAGAAACAATAAACAGTTTTATTTTCTTTACTGTTCCTTTTGTGGAAGAAAAGAGAGGAACAGTAGGAATCCACAAAAACGGTATATTATAGCACTAGTACTGTGGAGGTTCTAAAGCAGTTGACATTCTCATGTCAATGCTGCTTTAAAGGAAAGATGTATGCCTAGCTTGGGAGTCAACAAAATCGCTCAAGTGTATGTTTTTAGAAAACAAACCTGTCTGTTTTCAAAATATGTTTTAAAATTAATACTTACATTTCATAGCTGAAGACATCATTTCAATTTAGCAACTCAATATAGAGTGATATTAATTTTTAAACCCATATCTTGTTCACCAGATAGGCAGGAATTTCTGGATTAGTTTCTGTTGAGGGTAATATAGTATAGAGGGTAAGGAAAATATATACTTCCAAAATATGAGAATAATACATATGCTTCTTTATTGAGTTGGGGTATTTCTAATGAAGGGAGAAAAGGAGAAAGGTCATAGATAAATGTTCTTTACCATTAGCTCATTTCCCTTCTCCACATATTCATAACCTAACACATTTCTACAAAGAATACCACCGACTACTGTATCTTCAGCATACCTGATTACTTTTCTCAAGTGAGGCATAAAATTCATTTTCCATCCATAACCTTCACTGACTTTGGCTGGCATAACATCCAAAGAAAAAAATATTAATGATATTGCTGTCACTATCATTACATAGTCATTTTGCATTTATTTTAATAACTTTTAACAGAAAAAATAGATAATAATGAAATCAATATTTCTATTATTTGATCTCTAACTATATGAGAGACTTGTGGTTTTTTTATGGGAAGCTAACCACAGAATATATTTAAATATCTATCAAAAATATTTACATTTTTTACAGACTTATAAATTTCCATTTCTCTGTCTACATTCATACATAATATGCATCTTTGAGCATGGGTGTATGAACATAGAGACTAATCATGCAATTTTTTATTATTTTATTTGCTAGTGAAGTAATTAACCTTGGGGGAAAAAAAAAAAGTACCCATTGAGTTATAATTCTTGTGAATTCTTATCACCTGAAGAATAAGCTTTGTTTTGATTATCCTAATTTCCATGTACAGTTGTCTTGACAGATATTTACCTCATGTTTTATGAAGCAATTTCATGCACATATTGTTTAAGGTAAAGCCTCTTGAAGATAAGGACAAGCAAGGAAAGAATTCTTTGAGTACATTGTTTAGAAGAAAGATGTGGTTCAATTTTTAGGTAAAGCAAAACTTCACTAATTTTCTTAGCAGCTTGCAAGAGATCCTGTAAGTTAAGAATGTACACGTAATATTTTACGTTGTAGGACTGAATCAAAAGGTATATGTGATTTTATATAATGACCAGAGTCCCTATTTTTCAGTACCTTTACTTAATTGTTTCCTTCAGAATATTTTTTCCTTCTTTGCTCTACAGTATTAATTTCTGATGGAAAAATATTTTTAGAGGAATATTAAAAAGCAATAAGACCAGTCTTAGATATCTAGAGGACTGTATTATGTCTTAGAGGAGACTGGAAACCAATTCATCTGTTGCTTGTACTATTGTTTATGTATTCACTTTCTTGAGAAGTCAGTCCATCTCTTTTTATGAACAATTACTTCCAGTTAAAAAAACAAAACAAAACAACAACAACAACAAACAAACAAACAAAAAAAGAAATAGAACAGATGCATTTAAAACCAAGACTGAAACTTCTCAGGTGCACATTTTACTAATTTGAAATGCTTATTCTGTCCAACATAATTGTACAGAATTTCAAGACCAAGCTTTAATTTTCAGCGTGTCTGAATTCCTTGCTAAGTTCTTTTCTCACCTCTGCACTAGACCACGCAGTGAAACAAGAATAGTTTACAACAAAACAGTGATATTCATAGAACAAAATCACTTTTCCTTGTATAGTTTTCAAAATTGATTACATAGTGTACCTATTCCATGTGAACAGCTTGTTCAGTGAGCTTACTGTTGAAGAATTTTTCACTGTTTGTCATATTTGTCATGGTAACCAAAACAATTTTTTTACAAGCTGCAAAGCTCAACTTTTTGGACATGCTTTGCTTGCAATGAAAAGATCGATATTTATTTTTTTCTTCCATATTTAACTTCTATTTATGTTTTACAGGGTTTGGTTTACTTTTAGTAAGTATTGCAACTGAATCTCACGTTTTCTGTATCCACTTTTACTTTTGCCAAGATGAATGTATTGTAGAATTAGAATCACTGAGGTTGGATAAATTGTAATTATAATGATTTTCAGTGTCAGAACTGCCTAATAAGGGAAGAGTAGGTACTTTCTTGATTTCTTTTTCCCCATTAATCAGGATCATTATAATTACATAAATTTTCTGAAAAGTTAATGTAAATCAAAGATTGCATAACTTTCTATAGCAGATAATACATTTTTAAGCTGAAGAAATTCTATAGTGTTTAACATAATGAAGTCAAATTATTATCTCTTCAGCCAGATGACAGCTTCCATTGTAAATAATGCTGATTAGAGAAGTAAAAAGCAAATCTGCATCAGCTGATACATTTTTCATATAGTAAATCAAGTTAGTTACAGGGAAGGAAAAGCTGGACCTAGGGCAGAGAATTTAACTCAGACATACTAGATTCTAAGCATAGGCTCATACAGATGGGGAAAAAAAATATCTTTCAACCACATTGAATTTTAATATAATATAATCTTGAGAATAAGAGTTTTATATGAAACTTTTAAGGCTCAGTTTTTCTCCTGATCAATTTGATTAAGGATCTTGCACATCTCATTTGCAAATAACCTTAAACACTGAAGAGTCCTGATTTTCTCAGAATTATGACTCCTCCCTTTTTATTCCCTGTCATACTAAACACCTATTCTCAAAAACACCCCTTCTGCATGTATCAATACACACATACCAATTCAGTATTTCTGGTTTTGTTTGTTTTTAAACAAAAATGAACCTTACATAATCTCCCATTTTGGTTGTTTCATAAATTCACTGGTTTTTATGATACTTGTCTCAAGAAATGCATATTCAACTTTGGACTGCTCTTAATTGCCTAGAATTGAAACCCACAGTTTGTCAGAGGAAAAACTTGTTTTCATAAAAAAACTTGTTTTTCAGGAATCCATGTTTTTCATTCTTGGTTGCATTTTGACCTGCAAAACATTAAAATTATTTTAATATTAAGGCACTGAGATGGGTACTCCAATAATAAGACAAAAATTCAATTTTTTCTTATTCGCTTTTCCAATTAATGAGATATTCTTCCATGCCTTGACTATGGCTATTTCATGATACAATAGACTTTTTTAGCTACACACTGAATTGGTTTGAGGAGGAATTTAAAATATCAAACAGGTCCATAAAATACCTTTTCCATACCTCCACACAGGGACATGTCACAACCTCACTAGTCAACTTTCTCCTGTGACTGACATCCTCACAGTAAAAACATTTATTTCTAAAGCTTAAATGCGACTTCTGTATTTGAGTTTGTGCTTATTAACTCTTGCTTTATCACTGGCCACCACTGAGAAGAGTCCACCTCCATCTTCAGCAGGTATTTTTATACATTGAAAAGATTCCCTAAGTCTTTCTTTCTCCAGGCTGAGCAGTCTTAGGTCTGTCAGCCTCTCTTCACATAAAAGATGTTCCACAGCCTTAATTATCTTCATGGCTCTTCACTGCACTCACCCCATTATGACCAGCGAGATGGTCCTGACTTCAGATATGGCATGGGACAGTGGAAAGTGCTTACATAGCATGCTTGCAGTGCTTGCACAGCTGTATGGACCAAGTCACACAAAAAAAACCCTTGTGATATAACTATTTTCAGATCACCAAACTTTTTGAGACACGTCCAGCTTTGTATGTAAAGGACGTATCTATGTCAACCTGTCAATCGTATGATTGAACAGAGAAGCCTCAATCCCATATACAAGGTAATAAGGGATCCAATTCTAACTTGGGGTAGCTCTCATTGGATGGTCCAGGGATGGCCTGGAAAAAAGGAGATGTCCCTATGTCATGACACAGAATATGAGAGGTCGACAATTTCCACAACTGTTTCTCATCAGGAGGTAAGATTAATCATTAATGGTGTTGTACCTTGCCTACACAGCAAGTGAGATTTCCTGTTTTCCCTTTCCCTCATGCTTAGATTGCTTGCGTTTTACTCAACCTTAATTAATTGATTGACAACTTACATTATTATATTAAAGTTGATTAGACTTAGTCTGTTGCCATTTTATCAGCTGATGTCCAAAGAACACTTGTCATGTGACACCATGTCTCTCTTGTACCAGCAAGCCCAGAAAGGACCCAATGCTCAAGGTTTGCTCTCATTAGAGCTGAATAGAAGGCAAGGATGATATCCCTCATTCTGCTGACAATGCTTTTCCTAATGAAGCCCAGGAAGTTGTTGGCCTTCGCCACAGTCAATTTGGTGTCCAGTAGGACCCCCATGTATTTTTCTGCAAAGTTCCTCTAAAGCTCTTTTGCATGTAATGGTCCATGCACGTACTGGTGCATGGAATTATTCCTCCCCAGTGAAAGGATTGCACATTTCCCTTCCTGAAACTTCGTAAGATTCCTCTCATCCTATACTTGATACTGATACTTCATGAAGATGGTCACCTGACAAATAGAGGTGAAGAAAAGGCAGAGGCATTCAATGCTTTTTTTGCCTCAGTCTTTAATACTAAGGATAGACCTTAGGCTGCCCGGTTGTCTGGGTTGGAGTGCCATGACTGTGGGAGCTGTGACTTTCCATTCATGGACACTGAAATCGTAAGGGACCAGCTGTATCAGCTGAATGTTCATAAGTCCGTGGGGCCTGTTGGGATTCATCCCAGAGTACTGAAGGAGCTAGCAGATGTTACTCAATTATCTACCACAGGTCTTGGGAGCCTGTGGAGGTCCCAGCTGCCTGGAAGCTAGCCAGCTAGTTCTCCAGATGCTTCTTGCCCTTCTTGAAGATAGGGGTGACATTTGTTTTCTTCCAGTACTCTGAAGCCTTCCTCTATTGCCATGACCTTTGAAAGACAATCAAGAGTGACCTCACAATGACATCAGCCACTTTCCTCAACTCTCATGGGTGCATCCCATCAGGTCCTTTGGCTTGTTTACATAAATTTAAATAAATAAATAAATAAATACTATCATGATTATGCTCCACCAAGGGAAAGTCCTCTTCCCTCCAGATTTTCTCAGAGGTCTCAGGCATCTAGCATTCCTGAAGATAACCTTAACTATTCCAGACTGAAGCAAAGACAACATCGGATACCTTGGCCTTCTTTATAGACTTTGTCACCCCAAGTGCTCTGCCAGATTCAGCAGGAGATTTCTATTTTCCTTTGTTTTCCTTCTGCTACTGAGTTACCTGCAGAAGCTCTTCTTATTGACCTTCACATCCCTCGTCAGATTCATCTCCAACTAGGCCTTGGCTTTCATAACCACATCCCTACATGCTCATACACTGTCACTATAGCCATCCCAGCTCACCTGACCCTGTTTCAACCTCTTGTATGCCTCCTTTTTTATGCCGGAGTTTAGTCAAGACCTCATTGTTCATACACAGAGGCTTCCTAACACTTTTGTTCTAGCCACATCTACCCCCAACCTTCGTATTCCCCACCATTTTATCCTTGTTTGCAAGTATCGGATCCAGCATAACACTTCCCCTTCTCAGGTCCTTGGTCATCTGTATTATCAAGTAGCCATCGATGCATGCCAAAAGACTTCTGCTTATGCTCTGCTGCATTACCCTTTCAACAAATACCAGGTTGTTTAAGTCAGGGTCAACAAACATAAGGCTTCTTCCTGTTGTTTCAGGAAGGACTTATCTAATTCTTCATCAGGTGTTCTCTATCAGACATCCACTGCAGTACCACCCTTATTGGTCTGTCCTCTAACCCTGATCCATAAACTTTCTGATGGCTTGTCATCCACCTCTAGGCAGAGCTCTGTGCATTCCCACTGATCTCACATGAAATTAAACTCCTCCTTGACTTCTCAGCTTGCCTGTACTGAAGTGCCTCTATCCATGCATCGCAGCCCTCCAGTCTTTTGTCCTATCCTAACTGATATCAACAAGCGTATAGTCCTGCAACTGGACCCAAAACTCTAATTCTTGCTGTTCATTCCCCATGCTCCATACATTACTGTACAATCATTTCAGAGACACTTAGCTGAAAGTATGAGGATTTCCTCCATAACTCTTTCCCATAGATACCTCCTTATTTATGTGCACCTGCATGAGGTGGTACCATTCAGCCCTGTCTATAGATTACAAGATCTCTTGGACACATCACCCTCAACACTTTTCTTGCTGCTTTCTCCATTGTTTGTAGGTCATCATCTCCCTATCCATTGTCCTAGTTTAAAGCTTTTCACCAAGTACAAAAACCTGTTGATAAAGTTACTTTTGTCTGACTTGATGAAAGACGTCCCATTCCTTTTTCACAGTTTTAGTCTTCAAGGAGCGTACTATGATTGGGAAAGCCAAATTCTTTTTACCCCAGCAGCACGAGCTATGACTCATCAAATCCATCTACTTCCAAAGCCCTTCCACCCCTCCAGTAAGGGTTAGGAGCTAAATACAGTACCCTCATCCCCTTTACACACCAGCCTCAGAGCCACATAGTTTGACATGCTCCAGGTATCCCCAGCAGCATCACTAGTGTCCATGTGGCACTAGACAGAGGGCCAGACAAGCTTCTGCAGTCTCTCTACAATGTCTCAGATCCAAACCCCTATCAAGCAGTAAACTTGCCTAGATGACAGGTCAGCAGATGATGGCCTTCTATCCTTCAACATCAGATAGTCTCCTACTGCTGTTACTTGTCACTTGCTCTTGATACTGCTCTATGGCTCAGGCTGGTTATTGGAGAAAGCTACAAACTCCCCTATGAAAACACTGAGCCTGTTCACTGAGGCAGATCTACAGGTAGAACAGGAACCTTCCTACTAGTGCCAGAAATCACAAGTTTCCAGCCTTCACCACCACACGAGTCTTGATCTCCCAGCCAGATAAACACAATACATTTGAGAGATTCAAGGCTTTTGTAAGCTTCAGCATCTCAGAGAAGATCCATACATGATCTCTGGCACACAGTCTATTGAATTCCTCCAATAGCAGCTTCCCTTGACAAAATAGGTACTCTGGCAATGTCCATCTGCAGGCAGGGAATCTCTCCAACCTCAGCAAAAGACCCCACTCCAACCCTACAGCCCCAGACTTAGAAAACTGTATTTTTCCTCAGGACTTCAATTTGGGTTGAGATCTTTGATATACAAGTAGCAGTTATTGCAGCTGATATTAAGGTTTGTATCATGCAGCACATCAGCACTTTGCCTGAGTATGCGTCCTGTCTAACTGCTTCATAAACTACACTGCTAGCTGTACTCTAGACTGACACTAATATAGACCTCTCCCTAGCACCTGCTGAAAGGATGTTTAATCCTCCTTAAGCAGGAGTCAGATGGAACATAAACTCAAAGTACCCTTGGATCAAGAACAGCTGATACAGCCTATTAGAAATTTCTAAGACTTGCTGATAGTCACAGCTGTCTACAGCTATGCTTTTATTTTAAGGCAGTAGATATCCTGAAACTCATTGAAGAGATCTTAGCCTGGATGATTCTGTGAGACTAAATAACATCTAAGAGTGCTAAGGGAGGTGGTTGATGTTGATATGATGATATGGTCACCTTTGAAACATCATGGTGTTTGGGGTAGTTTTCTTAATGAGAGAAAAATGTTACACTCATCTTCAAGAAGAGCAAGGAGGATCTGGGGAATCAGAGGTTGGTGGTTAGCCACAGATCAGTCTCTGGGAAGTTGATAAGAGCGTGGAAGCCATTTCTGAGACTATGAGAGGCAAGATGATGACTGGGAACAGACAGCATAGACTCAGCAAGGACAAATGGCATCCAACGAACCTAATTACCTTCTGTGATTAAATGACTGGCTTTAGCAGTAACAGTCTACATCTGTAGAATGGGATGCTATTTACTTTGAGGTTAGGAAGGCTTTCAGCAGAGTTTCCCATAATATCATTGTAGCCTGATTTCAAAAGAAATGGTCTGGATATGTGAACATAAGGTAGGTAAAAAACAGCTGGATCATGAGGCTCAGAGTCTTGTAATGAACACTAAAATGTCTAGTTGTCAGAGCCAATAGGTGCAAGTCAGAAAAGGGAGTAAGGGAAATTTTGCCATGTACTGGATTGGCTGGTGACCATCTGTCTGCTAAAGCAGGAATGAAGCTACATAGCAGTTGGAGAATGCATTCTTCTTACCAGCATCATTATGATCATTAGGTAACTACATGCAAGTAATTCAGTGGTTAATTATCACTAACTTAGCAAAAGGTGGAAAAGAGGTATCCTATGTGACGTCTGACTGCATAAGTGCAGCAATGCAGACTTTATCCTTTTGCCTTGTTCACTGGGGAATAAATGTGTCTTAATCACACCTGAATTCATTTCTAATGAATCATGTAAATAATGTTTTGTTTGTTTGTTTGTTTTGTTGGTTTTTGGTTTGGTTTTGTTTTGGGGTTTTTTTTGGGGGGGTGGGTGGGTGATGCTTGCTTATAGGGTCCTGGAAGTTCTGCAAATGGACATTTGATTTATATTTCTTTAATTCATTGAAACTGAAAAAAAAGTAATCAGTTTTCAAAGTATGATTTCAAGCAGATGATTTTAATGATATAGAAACAAATGTGGTGCCTGTAGGCTTTAGAGGTGATACTGGTTACCTTGAAAAATTTCTGTGATTAATCTTAATGTAATCCATTTTGGGAAAAAAAATTGAGCAATTACAGGTAAGTGCTACCTATTGTATACTCCTTTTGGCACAAATCATAGGACATACACACACACACACAAAAAAAAAAGCAAAGTACAAGCAAGAAATTTTGGCTCCTTGTCAGGCTTTAAAATGGATGTCTCATCTAACTAATGAAAGAGATTTAACCTACAAAGCTGCTTTGCCTTCAGAAATTTTGCACCTTTTAACATTCTCAGTTAGAACACTCATTACATTTTGTATCTGTAGAAAATACTAGATGATCCTAGCAATTACAGAGATGTTAACATAGTAATAGAAAGCTGTATCCTCAGTAGATATTATAACATCCTAAATCCACAATTTCATCATACTTGTAAATAGCATGTTTTTATAAATTAAAAAAAAAAAAACACAAACCAACAAAAAAAAACAAACACCATACAACAAACCATAGGGCATATACTTGTAGTATGTCTTTTTGCCTCTATGAGTTAATTGATATTATTTGTGAAGTGACATATAACTTCCTTTTTAAAAGCAGTGAGGTAATATGCAAATACTTAACCATTCCCTTCAGCACCTTTTCCCCCTTCTCCATGCTATCTAATCTATCCTGCATTTTATTTCATTTTCTATTATTTCCCAAATGAACTGACCTTATTCCTTATATTTAACTTTCATTTTCACTATTTCTCTTATGAATATTTTTCTGTTCATCATAGTATATTGTAAGTCAACCTACCACTTAAAGAAAACTTCTATTTTATTTATTTGTGGTTTTTTAATTAAAAAAAACAAAACAAAACAAAACAAAACAACAACCCCACAACCAATCAACCTAAACAATCAAGCAAACAAAATCCTAACCATTATCTCAATTTGGGGCACATCCTTTGAAATTTATTTAAAATTATAGTTATCTTACAGTCTGCATATTTCCTTTCTGACAATTGTACCTTTTTTTTTTTTTTTTTTTTTATTTTCTAAATTCT